>JAYEVE010000396.1:0-73861 GCA_036346375.1 Guadua angustifolia
GTGAAGATGATACCGCGGGCTCCGTGGACGCCGGGGGCAGCGTCGACCCGCCTGAGGTCGCCGCAGAAGATGACGCCCGGTGTCTCGACGCCTTGTGGCGAGGCCACCAGTCTGCTCCTACCCGACCGTGGAGGCAGCAAACGGCGGGACCAGGCATGGAAGATCGTGTAGAGGATCGGGTCAAGACCCCCACGGGCGAGGGTACAGAGGACACCCCAGCCGCAGGAGACAAGGCCGACGCAGTTGCCGGGATCGAGCTCGGGGGCAAGCCGAGCCCCCTTGGGGAGGCCGGTTAAGTCGCCCTAACGGAGTGCCCGAGGCCCTCGCCCAAACGGCCAGCGGCGGCGGCATGGGCGATCCGCACGAGGGGCGTTGGTAGCAGACCCACCGAGTACTCCCGCACAAGCTTCGAGGGCCGACTTACCTAGGTATTTGAATCTCTTCACCCCATCGTCAAATTTTAGCTCGAGTCTCCCTTTCTTCCTTTTTCTGGCGAATGTCGTGTTGATCCTTTGAACCCTGCAGGCCATCGACTCAGTTGCCCAAGGGCTGCAAGGTCTTCAAACGCATGCTGATGCACTGAAGGTCTTCCTCGAGGTGGTGGAGGAGCGGGAGACGCATCGCTCCAGGCTCATGGAGGCCTTGGAGGTCGAGAGGGAGGAGGCCGCACGAAAGGCGACAATCGACTCCAACGAGATCGCCGGCCTCCGCAAGGTGGTGAAGACGCTCGAGGCCTCCCACGCATCCGAGCTTTAGCGCGCCGTTGCCGCCGAGCGCGACCACGCGCACAAGGCCGTTGAAGATGAGCGCGCGCGGTCGGCCAGGGCGCTCGAAGCCGAGCAAGCCAAAGACGAGGAGCTGAAGAAGGTTGCCGCAGATCAAGCAACTACCTCGGCAAGAGCCTCCCCCGAACTCGAGGCCAAGGTCCAAGAGCTCGAGGAGAAGTTGGGCCGGGCGAGCAAGGCGGCGAAAAGCGCCTTGGCTCAACTGCAAGAAGAACGATGCCGTGCTGCCGACGCTGCCACCGAAGCCCTGCGACTCCAAGGCGAGCTATCGACCTTAAGGGCCAAGGTTGCAGAGCTCGAGCAAAAGAAGCTACCGACCTGTAGATAGGTTTAGAATTTGCTGCCTGTAATCAAAAACCTTTGTAAGACAAAAGTTTTGGCAGAAAGAGTTAATGTCTTGGTCTGCTTATGTTTTTTTTATCAAGAGATTTCTTTCTTAATCGTGCACTTAACCTTTCTGCTCGTAGTATATCTTGACCAACCCCCGTTGGGCTCAAGGTCGAGCAACGCCGGCCTTGGGCGCAAGTTAGAAACCTGTAGAGACCATGACCTGCAAGATCGAGAAAAACCCACAGGGAGCACAATACAGGCGCACGAGCTAAGACTTAGGCTCTAGAGTGTTAGGGTCGTGTCTAGGTCAAGCTTCTCGAATCTTGACAACGATTTGCGCCTTGCTTGTTGGACCCAGCCGCGGGCTTGGTTTGAACCCTGGTGCAGGGGGAGCGTTGATGTGAAGAGATTCGGCTTACAAGCAGCTCGACCACTGGGGGTGAATTTTAAGCCACCAACGCCTGGGCCAAGAGCAAGCGCGCGTGTTCACAAGTCAGATTCAAAGAGTCCTCGAACTCGAGCCAACACAAAATAAGGAATGAAGAAAAGGCGCAAAGACCAATCATGATAATTGAACAGTGGCTTTATTGAAATTTGAGGTAAAAGGTATTACACATAGAATTTTCGAAGCTGGTCATTGTTCCACGAGCTAGAGAGCTCTCTGCCATCGTGCAGCGCTAGCCGATAAGCCCCCGTGCGATCTGTTGAAACAACTCTATAGGGGCCCTCCCACCGCGGGGATAACTTATTGGTGTTGGACGGAGCCTGAATCCGTCTCAGGGCTAGGTCCCCAACAAGGAGCTCCCTTGGTCGTATCGATTGAGACGCATGTCTGCGAAGAGCCTGTAGGTAGTGCGCCGATCGTAGCAGTGCACGGCATCTCACTTCTTCCGCTAGGGTAAGGTCAAGGGACCGTTCTTGCTCGAAGTCGATCTGGTCGACCAAGCTGACCCTAGCAGAGCCCAGCATGACCTCTGGAGGCAGGACGGCTTCGGTACCGAACACAAGCCGGAAGGGTGTGGACCCTGTTGCTCGGCTGACTGTGGTACGAATAGACCATAAGACGGTGAGAAGTTCGTCCACCCAGGTCTGGCCGTGACGTTCGAGCTCATCTGATACTCGCTTTTTGACGCCTTGAACGATCTGTCCGTTGGCGCATTCCACTGCTCCATTGCTTTGCGGATGGGCCACCGAAGCATAGCATACTTTGGTGCCGATGTCCTCGCAATACTCCTGGAACAATTCACTGGTAAATTGTGTCCCATTGTCAGTGATAATTCTGCATGGAACCCCATACCTGGTGACCACGAACAAGCGGAAGAATTTGACCACCGCGCGAGCCATGATGGTCGAGACAGGTTCGGCTTCGATCCATTTGGTGAAGGTATCAATGGCGACGAACAAGAACTTTTTCCCCCTGGTCGCCTGTGGGAAGGGGCCGAGGACGTCTAGCCCCCAGGTCGAGAAGGATCAAGCGAGTGGTATGGTCTGGAGTGCATAGGCAGGCTGATGCGACTTTCGAGCATGGAATTGGCAGGCCCGACAGGCGCGGACAATGTTGCGAGCGTCCTGGAGCGCTGTTGGCCAATAGAACCCTATGTGGAAAGCCTTCCCGACCATGGTCCTGAAAGAAGAATGTGCTCCACAGAGGCCTGAGTGAATGTCGTTTAGCAAGTACTTACCCTCCTCCGTGGTAACGCACTTTGTCAGGATCCCAAAAGCATTCTGACGGTAAAGCTTGCCATCTACGAGCTTTCCGAGCTTGCGGCGCTTGATCCTTCTCCTCTCCGTGGGATCGGTCAGGAGTTCCCCCTGTGCCAGAAAGCTGTGGATCGACTCAGCCCATGAGGGAATACCTTCGATGAAAGCGATCGAGGCCCCTTGGTCAGAGATTGAGGGTGACGCCAGGGTCTCCAGGATCAAATCTGGAGGAACTTCATCATCGGACGACCCAAGCTTGGAGAGGAAATCTACGTCGGAGTTGTCTTTCCGTGCCACATGCGTGATTTCTAGGTTCTGAAACCACTTCTCCATCTTGCGCGCCTCGGCGAGGTATTTGGCCATGGAATCTTTTGAGCATTTATAGCCCTTGTTGAACTGGTTGATGACGAGCTGGGAATCGCCCTTGACGACCAATCGGTGAACACCCAGCGCCTTGCAAGCCTGGAGTCCCACCAGGAGAGCTTCGTACTCTGCTGCATTATTTATCGCTGGGAATCCGAAACGAACCACATACCTCAGCCTGTCACCCTGCGGGGTGAGAATGAGGATCCCAGCTCCCGAGCGTTTGAAGGATCGTGAACCATCGAAGTACATGACCCAGGGCCTCTCCTCCCCGACCTCGAGCTTAGGAGCCGGCTGCGATGTCTGCTCGACCACGAAGTCGGCAAGTACCTGCGACTTGATGGCCATGCGCGCCACGAACTGGAGGTCGAACTCGGCCAGCTCCATGGCCCACTTGGCGATACGGCCTCTAGCCTCTGGGTTCCTCAAGATCTCCCCGAGCGGAAAGTTGCTCAGGACGACCACGGAGTGAGCCTGAAAATAATGCCGAAGCTTGCGCGAAGCCATGAGGAGAGCATACAACAATTTCTGGACCTGGGGGCAGCGCTCCTTCGGCCCATGGAGAACCTCACTGACGTAGTAGATCGGGTGTTGCTGTGCATCCCGCTCGACCACCAGGACAACGCTGACAGCCTGGGCGGTGGCCGCGAGGTAGAGCAGCAATTTTTCGCCTGGCTGCGGGGTCGTAAGCAAGGGTGGGCTTGATAAGTATACCTTCAAATCGTCGAAGGACCGCTGCGCTTCGGGCGTCCACTGGAAACTCCCTTGTTTGCGCAGGGCCTTGAAGAACGGCAACCCACGCTCGCCGAGCCTCGAGATGAACCTGCTGAGGGCGGCCATACGGCCGGTGAGGCATTGCACCTGCTTAACCGAGGTCGGGGCCGCCATCCTCTCAATCGCCTCGATCTTCTCTGGGTTCGGACCAACTCCCGAGCCCCCGATCATGTAGCCGAGTACCTTCCCCGAAGCAGTGCCAAACACACACTTCTCCGGGTTGAGCTTTATCCTGTACTTGTTCAAGTTGGCGAAGGTCTCCTCAAGGTCTTGAACGTGGTTGTCTTCACAAGAGCTCTTGACGATGATGTCGTCCACGTAGACCTCGAGGTTATGGCCGATCTGAGGATCGAAAGTCTTGGTCATCAGGCGTTGGAAGGTCGCCCCGTCATTGCGGAGACCAAACGACATGGTCATGTAGCAGTAGGTCCCGAATGGCGTGATGAATGACGTCTTGCTTTCGTCGCCAACCGCCAGCTTGATCTGGTGATACCCGGAGTAAGCGTCCAGGAAACTCAGCATCCTGGCGTTTGCGGTGGAGTCGACGATCTGGTCGATCGCGGAGAGGAAATTGTCGCCGGGCATGCGAGTTCAACCTGTGTGATCCGCACATCCTCCACTTCCGCCTTTCTTACGCACGATGGACGGGATTGGCCACCATTCGAATGTCGATCTCACGAATGAAGCTGACCTTCAGCAGCTTGTCGAGATTTTCTTTGATTATGGCAACCTTCTCGGGAGAGAAGCGCCGTAACTTCTGGCGCACGGGCCGGCAGTCGGGCCGCACCTGCAGCTTGTGCTCGACCACCTCCCTCGGGACACCCGGCATGTCCGCCGGCTCCCAAGCGAATATGTCCTTGTTGGCGTGGAGGAAGGTGACGAGCTCGAGTTCCTATTTGGAACTCAGCTCGGGTGAGACATGGATGCACCTGGATGAGTCACCGTCCTCGAGTGGTACTGCCTTCGTCGCTCCGCTAGGCTGGATTACTGCCTTCTAGCGGGCGACCTTCGCGGTCGCCGCGGGGCCCTACTGAGGCAGTACACCGGCGAGAGCCAAGGCCTGGGTCTCTTAACCGTGCGCCGTCTTGAGGTCGCCCTGCACAGTGATGATGCCGCTAGGCCCTGGGAGCTTCATGCAACAGTGGCTGTAGTGGTTTGCCACCATGAACTTGACCAAAGCCGGACGCCCGAGGATGGCGTTGTAGGGAAGATCGCCCTCGACCACCTCGAAGGTGATCAGCTCTGTGCGGAAGTTGTCCGAGGCGCCGAAGGTGACGGGCAGGACTACCTGCCCCAGAGGAGTGGTCGAACTTCCGGGGACGATCCCAAAGAACGGAATCGCGATATTCTTGACCTTCGACCGGGGAATTTGTATTGATCGGCCTACGAGAGAAGCGAGTTGAGGAACGCCCCATCGACCATGACCCGTCCGACCATGGTGTTGCTGATGGTCGGGGTCACAACCAGGGCAGTCTTGAGATCTTTGGACATACCTTGGGGGGCATCCTCCTGCGTGAAGGTTATCGTAGCTACGGCCCACTTGCAGGGCTAGTCCAAGGGCTTCCCAACGGTAGCAAGGTAGACCGTACGCGCGGCATCCTTGATCTTGCGCCGAGATTGATATGCCGATGAGCCGCCGAAGATGACGTCGATCCGGCGGTTGCCCTGCTGGAATCCAGGTCGAGGTCGGCCTGGTCCTCCCCAGTGTTCACCCTGTCGGGCTGATCTCCCTCTTTTGGGAGTGTGGGCATCTCTCCGCGCCCATCGTTGAAAGCCTCCAGCTTGTTCTGCCAAGCCCTGCAACTTCGCAGGTCGTGGCCCGGAGTCCGGTGGAACAAGCAAAATTTGTCTTTGTCGAACCGAGGTTGCCCCTCAGGACCCTGTGGGCGGTCGTCGACCTGTCGTGACTCAGACCGGTGATCCTCCTGCCGAGGTCGTGGGCGCTCTTGAGGTCGTGGCCAATTTATTTGGGACGGACCCCTCTGGGCGAATCTCGCACCTCCATGACCTCGCGGTGGCCGTCTACCGAAACGGTCACCCGCGGTCGGCCATCACCGCGCTTGCGGTCCCTCTTCCGCTTCTTAGCGGTCGAGCCTAGGTCGGCGCTCTTGGCGTTGGAGGGGCCAGCCTCGCCCGAGTTGATGCCAAGCTTGGGCGAGGCTGGCCCCTCCAACGTAGCTTCCATGTAGTCGTGCTTCCAGCGGACTGCGGACTGCCAGCATCCGCGTAGTCGTGCTTCCAGCGGACTGCGTCGTCAGCATCCACGTAGCGCTCCGCCATGCGAAATAGCTTGCCGACAGTAAGCCTCATCGTAATCTCTAGGTCTTCGGTGAGGCGCCGGTCACGGACGCCAAACTTGAAGGCCTTGATCATGGCCTCGTCGGAGACACTTGGGATCAGGTTCCTAGTGCGAATGAACCATCGCACAAAGTCGCGGAGAGGTTCATTCTTCCCCTAGATAACCTGGTCCAGGTCCTTCTCCCTGCCGGGCCGTTCGTAGCAGCTCTGGAAGTTAGAACGGAGGGCGCTCTGAATTTGACGCCACGAGCGGAAGGTGTCGGACTTATGGTTGAAGTGCCAGGTGCGGGTGGCACCGTCCAAGACGGTAGGGAGGTAGTTGGTCATCACGTACTCGTCTCCTCCTGCAGCCAAAATAGCGGTGGTGTAGATCGAAAGAAACTCATCGGGGTTCTTTGTCCCGTCGAACCGCTCGATCAAGGCGGGCTTGAAACGAGCCGGCCAGCGTACCCGTCGATGGTCGTTGGAGTACGCCACACAACCGTAAGCCGGGACAGGGGCACACCTAGAGAGGTGATCGCCGCTGCTGGAGTCGGAGTCGTGAGCGCCTCGGTGACCCGACCCACGACCACACCGATCGTGGCGATGGGCCCGAGCATCGCCGGAGGTACTGCAAGCGCTCATGGACTCGGCGACGCCTTGGGGAAACGTTAGGGGAAAGGCGACATGCTGCTACTAGAACGAGAGTCGTTGTAGGCCGACTGTTGCCGTACACCATCCGGAGTCACACTTGGGGAGCGACGGCGAGGCGGAGTACGGGACAGCTCTCGGGATTGCCGGCGCGCGAGAGACCAGCGGGGACGCCAGCGCCTGCGCGAGGAACTGCCATCACTCTTCAGGGAGAGGGACCCAGAAGGGCGGTCTTGGTGCTGCGTCGGCACAGCTCGGTAGCGGCCTTGTCGAGTTCGTCTACGAGAGCTCAGCCGAAAAGGCCCGACCTCGAACGGGCGGGGTCAGTCATGACTCGGGCGATCACACGGAGGCGCTCGCCCGACTGAGGGAGCTTGGAGCGTCCTGACGATGTTCCAATCTTCTCGCGCTCCTCTCGCCGGAGGGCAGTTATGGCCTAGTTGATGGCGACTTGGGCCATCCGGTGAGCGTCTTCAGGGGTCTTCGGGCTGCGTTCCCCTTTCTCCACGCCCGCGTCACGGCTAGCGGCCATGAGAACAAGCTGGCCACGCAGCGGCGGAGAGGGGGAAAACAGAGACGTGGAGCTCCCATGCTCAGGGACCGCATTCAAACCCGAGTTCGCAGAATGTCCTGTTGCGAAGGACACCATACCTCGAAAGTCTTGAACTTCTTCCGGATGAGCGAAGCTTTTGGGCCGCACGGTGGGCGCCAGCTGTCGACGATCGGTATCGCCTGACCCCAAATGTGAAACGGGGTTAGTGTGAACGGGGGACCCAAACGAGCTACGCTCAACGAAAGGACGAATGTTGGTCGGGGTGAATCGTCAACGAGCAAGACACGGCAGATTATACTGGTTCGAGCCCCCGTGAGGGTAATAGCTCTACTCCAATCTTCTCCTGAGGCGGAGGGCTTCACTATTCTTGAGTACAGTGAATGGATTACAGCTCGAACTTGAGCGTTCTGGTTGAGTCTATTGGCCTATTGCTTGTGTGCTGATGTCGTGTGTCTTGCCGACCTGCCTCAAGGGACTTTATACCCCTCCCGGCCGTTACCAGAAATGGCCAGGAGAGATTCCCGGAGTAGTGCATGGTGCGCATTGAGGGCGTGATGTAACCATTCCGGATCTAGCGCCCACGTCCGCTGACTCCGGGTTCTCTGGTCTTGGTAACTGCTGAGCCAGCGCGCGCCTCCAAGCCAAGGTCTAGGTCGTGCGGGAGTTGAATCCCCATTCCCCAAGCTCGAGGTCGTGCGGGGATTGGCGCGGCTTAGGTCGTGGTCGAAGTCCCATGCTGCTTAGTCCCGAGCTAGGGACCCTGTTGACTGTGCGTTGACCTGTCAGAGACTCCCTAGTCCCGACACTAGTTTTCTTCATACTCACTCTACTCCTTCATGTGATAATTGCCCTAAATTGCTTGCTGAAATTGATACCATGAGCACTCACCTTAGGAAGCTCTCTGCTAGAAATGATGAACTTAAAATACATGCTTCTAAAGACTCAATCAGCTCATGTGAGAGCTGTAAGCAACTAAAACTTGATAATGAATCCTTAAATATCAAGTGTGCTAAACTTACTAAGGACTTACTAGATAAGTCTCAAGAAATTTGCTTGCGATGTGATGTGATTGAGGGGGGACTTGGATGAAATCCAAGTCGAACTTACGAAGAAGCTTGAAACCCAAACCCTTAGGATTAAAAATACTGCTTGCATTTCATGTGAGGCCCTCAAAATTGAGTCAACCATGCTGAGGAAGAAAAATGCATGTGCTGGTAATACTTCTCTTCCTGGTTCTTCTTCTTTCCCTCTTCCCTGTTCTTCCTGTGCCTCTCTCTTCCAGGAGTGTGAGTATCTCATGAGCACTCTTGAGAAGTTTGTAGGAGGCAAGAAGAAGCTCAATCTTATTTTAGACCAATTCAAGATTAGCCGATTTAATATGGGTCAAGGATTTGACTACTTGGAGCATGCAAGGACTCATCCTCCTACCATTGTGCATGGCTCCAAGAGTGGAGAGATTGCAGTTCCTCCCAGAGTGAACACTACTGTGTTTAGATCTGCTGGGGTTGTCTATGGGATCTCTGATCAGAAGATTGCTCCACCTGCTTCAGCCTCTGGTAAGGCATAGTATACATGCACCTTCTGTCAGAACGATGGACACCTAGTAGATTTCTGCTTCAGGTGTGCCAAGATCACAAGGTGTGAGTGTGTTGTTGCTTTTAGGGGTATTCAGTGTCATCTCTAGACTCTAAGTGCTTCTAAGGCACGTAGTACTTCTAGACAGGTTAGAGAGTCGTCTATTTTTGGGCAGCGTCCAGGACTCGGTTTTCATGCTATTCAGTTGAGTCTTAGTCCCAGAGCTGCTCGTGGTCAGTTTTTCCACCGTCCTCTTGATATTCCTCATTTTTCCTATCGAGATAGGTATCAGCAGCGTGAAATGTTTTTTGGTAGGAGAGTCAAGCAACCTCACTGGGATGGTCTGACCTTTGCACCACGGCGGGTCAACCCAGTTTCGGCTCCTAGAACTTCTGCTGATGCTATTTCTGATCTTGTGGGAATTGAGAATCAGAGACACTACAGTCCAATCTTCTTATGTGGTTGGTACATTGAGGCATCGTGTGGTTCAGTATTGGGTTCCCAGATCTTCACTTTATCCTAGTACTAAGTCATCTCTCTCTTCTGTGTATTGACCAGGTTCATCAGATGGGGAAGGGAGAGGTTTGGATTGTAGACTCCAGTTGTTCTCGCCATATGACCGGAGACTCTCGTTGGTTCTCTTCCTAGTCCTAGCCCCTAGTGATGAGTTGATCACTTTTGGGGATATTTCATCAGGTAGAGTCATTGCTAAAGGTACCATTTGCAATAATGAAAATTATATTCTTAAGGGTGTTGCCATAGTGAGTAAGCTGCAATATAATTTACTTTCTATTTCTCAGCTTATCGATGATCTTTCGAGGTAAGCTTTAAGAGCAGTGTTTGTAGAATTCTTGATTCAAGGGAGTTAGTTTGCAGAATTTCTAGATTTGGGGAGTCTTTCGTGCTGATTTTTCTGTTTCTTCTATAGACTCTCTTCGTTGTTTGATTACTTCTAAGTCCCATGATCTCTCCTTCTGCCATAGGAGACTTGGTCACATTGGTTTTGATCATTTGACCAGAGTTAGCAACCATGATCTCATTTGTGGCTTGCATAAACTCAAGATTGTCAAAAATTTAGTTCGCTCTCCTTACCAACATGTCAAGATAGTTGCTACTTCTCATCCCCTAGTCACTATTATAATGATTGATGCACCAGAATAACTTTTACATATGGACACTGTTAGTCCAGCTAGAGTGCAGTCAGCAGGTGCGAAGTGGTATATTCTTTTTGAGGTTTTCTTGGGTGTTTTTCATGGCCCCGAAGGATGAGACTTTTTCTCATTTCAAGGGATTGGTCAGTAGGCTGTCTTTTGAGCTTTCAAGTGCCTTACAAGCTATACACGGTGATAATGGTATGGAGTTCAAGAACTCCTACTTTAAGATTTTATGTGTGGAGTCTGGTTTAGAGCATCAGTTCTTCACTCCCTACATCCCTCAGTAAAATGGCGTAGTGGAAAGGAAGAACAAGACCCTGGTAGAGATGGCCAGGACGATGCTAGACGAGTACAGTACTCCTAGGAAGTTTTGGGCTGAGGCTATAGCTACTGCTTGCTATGTTTCTAATCGTATATTCTTGAGAGCATATTTGCACCACACTTCTTACGAGTTGAGGTATGGGTGAAAGCCCAGTGTCTCTCATTTTCATGTGTTTGGTTACAAGTGTTTTATTTTAAAGACTGGTAATCTGGATAAGTTTGAGTCTCGTTCTTCTGATGGTATTTTTCTGGGTTACTCGTCTTCCTCGCATTAGCTATAGGGTATGGAGTTGTGATATGAATAGGATCATAGAGATATGTGATGTGACCTTTGATGAGGCTAGTCTAGATGCTAGACCTGATATTTTAGGCTCTTTTTTCTCCTCCAAGACCATTTTTGTAGAGGATGAGGATGATGGAGATGATAGTGTTCCATCTGATCTAGTCCCCTCTACATCTGAGGTGCCACCTGTTTCTATTTCTGCACCTCAGGTAGACCAACCCTTGCCTTTAGACTCTCTTTCAGCGAGTGGCTCTGTTCCTGCCTCTTCTATTCAAGGGTTAGAAGCCACTTCCAACTTCTAATCCTCTCTGCCATATTCAGCATTCTCATCCACCTGATCAGATCATTGGTGATCTATTTGAGCGTGTGACGTGCTCAAAATCTATCTTATCTTCTTTCTACCTTCACTCTGCATTTGTTGCCTCTTTTGAGTCAAAGGATGTTACTCGTGCATTATCCGACGAGTCTTGGATTAATGCTATGTATGAGGAACTCAAAAACTTTGAGAGAAATAAAGTTTGGCAACTTGTAGAGCCCCTATCTGGTCATAATGTCATTAGAACCAAGTAGGTGTTCAAAAAAAGCAGAGTGGGGATGGGGTTGTTATTCGTAACAAGGTTTGGCTAGTTGCATAGGGCTTAACTCAGGTTGAGGGTTTTGACTTTGAGGAGACCTTTACCCTTGTAGCTAGACTAGAGGCCATTAGGATCCTTCTCGCATTCTATGCATCCAAGGGCTTCAAGCTTTATTAAATGGATGTCAAGAGTACATTTCTCAATGGGTATATTGAGGAAGAGGTGTATGTCAGGTAACCTCCAGGATTTGCGAATCCCAAATACTGGAACCATGTCTTCAAGCTTTCCAAAGCTTTGTATGGACTTAAGCAGGTCCCTAGAGCATGGTATGAGAGGCTTAAGTTCTATCTTCTCAGCCATAGTTTTAAAATAGGTATAGTAGATAAAACCTTGTTCATCAAACACCAAGATTCTCACTTTCTCATCCAGATTTATGTGGACGATATTATCTTTGATGGCTCTTCTCATTTTCTTGTGTCTCGGTTTTCTAAGATGATGAGCACAGAGTTTGAGATAAGTATGATGGGCGAGTTGTGCTACTGCCTTGGCTTCCAAATCAAGAAGACACGGGAGGGTACATTCTTGCATCAAGGTGAGTACACTCGAGACCTCCTGAGACGCTTCGATATGTCTGATGGAAAGCCGGTGATGACTCCTATGGCCACCTCTATTGTCCTCGAGCCTGATGAGGATGGTGAGCCTGTTGATCAAAAGGAGTTCCGAAGCATCATCGGCTCTCTCTTGTATCTCACTGCCTCAAGGCCAGACATACACTTTGTTGTGTGTATGTGCGCTCGATTTCAAGCTTCTCCTTGTGTCTCTCACCACCAGGTGTTGAAGCGTATTTTCAAGTACTTTCGAGCTACCATTTATTATGGTATTTGGTACTCTTTCACTTCTTGTCTATCCCTTAGAGCCTTTTTCAATGCAGACTTTGTTGGCTGTAGGATAAATAGGAAGAGCACTTCTGACACTTGCCAATTTATTGGCACTTCTCTTATTTTTTGGTTATCTAGGAAGCAGTTCAGAGTTTCACAGTCTAACGCTGAGGCCGAGTATGTTGCTACACCTAGTTGTTGTAGTCAGGTGCTTTGGATGAGATCGACCTTGCGGGACTTTGGGTTAGCGTAGAGTGTTCCACTTTTCTATGATAACACTTCTACTATTTGCATTGCTAAGAACCTAGTGCAGCATTCTCGGACCAAGCACATTGATGTTAGATATAACTTCCTTAGAGACATGTGGAGAAGGGGGATATCGTGCTTCATTTTATAGAGAATGACCACTAGATAGCCGATATCTTTACCAAGCCTTTGCATAACTCTAGGTTTATTGCCTTGAGGAGTGAGCTTGGAGTTGGATGCCCTTATGGCCTTCTGTGAGGGAGAGCTAGTCTGTATATTATGTATTATATGTTTTCTTCCAATATTTTCCTTCTTTTGCATTCTCTGGGTGTTATTGGGCAAAATTCTAGAGTTATGAGTTCACTTCACTTAGACTTCTGGCATGCTTTACATGGACCTCTCATCTTATGTTTTATGTTGCTATCATGCGTAATTAGCTTTCTCTCTTCTCTCTAGGTTGAGTTGCCTCAAAGTCTTATAAGTCTAGCAGGTGTTGGGTCCCCTGGGTAGACAGGGTCTGTGTGTACTCCTTAGCTTGGGATCTAGAGGCAGATTCCGTATGTCAGTCATTGGGAAAGATGAGAGTGAGTCTGAGCCGTAGTGTTCTCTACTGTCTTTTCTATGCTCTATAACTATCCAGTTCATAGTTTCTTAACTTCTTCTCTTCATTCTATGTTTCTGGTTTTGATTGAGTTCTTTTGGACCGTTCTTGAGTTTAATTCTGCTAATAACTCAACTTGAACTAGATTTGTAATTAAATTTGAATCATATGTTGAGGGGGAGTTTAATAATTTATTTCATGCATTGCATATAGACTTTATTTTCTATTTTATGAATTTTTCTATTATGCAAATGATCTATTCTTTATACTATACACCATGCTACATGATAAGAAAAGCACTAACTTAGATATGTCTAAGTTCATTTATCTTACTAGTTTGCTAAAAATTGTAAAATGAGCTTTAAAAAAATCTGATGAAATATGTTGCTTTTACTTACTAAGTTTCTTCTCCAAGGGTATTTGTCTTGATTTGTGAAATTTTGAAGTTCTCTAGAGTCCCTATAGCAACTTGGGTGAAACTAGGTTGATCCATGCTTGAGTCATTCATTCACTCGCATATGCTAAAACGAAAGCAAGAAAAATTGACTCTTTTTGTGTGCATTAGACTCGACACCTGGCATTCACAAGACAGCTTCCCATTGCACTTGAGATGAACTTGGAATGTGTCGTGTATGACCGAGACCATCCTCTAAGAGTCCTTCTTGAGATGATTGAATATAGCTTGAGTCAACTACAATTGAAAAATGTAAATAAAAAAATATAAGTGGGTAAAGAATGCAAATAATGTCAAACAATTGCACCCCGCTATGTATTTTAAGATCTTCAAGAAAATTTGTATTAAATGAAAAATAAGCTCGAATGACCTTGTATGCACTTCTAGATCCCTCAAAGTGTTGAGTAGGTTGAACTCTAGGCTTTCCAATTAATTCTTTGAGTAGCTTTGCTTCTAGTTTTGAAACTAATGGTAAGTGTTGCACTTATTAAATCTTACTAAAAATAACATTTTCAAAAAGTGGCTTGCCAGCAAAACTTGTTATTTGCATTTGGACATGTCTTAGTTTAGCATAATCTAAAATTGTCTAACTTGGTGTTATATTTTGTCATTATGATCACTTGGATAATTTTTCAAAGCTTTTTTAGGATGCATTCCATACATACATATATAAATAGGGGGAAAATACTTTCTTGATGCCTATATTGCCAAAAGGAGGAGAAATTGTAGAAAAGGCATCATTAAAAGATATAAAAAAATGGGAATTGCATTTTGGATCTTATGATTCTGTTGAAAACTTGATAACTATTTTGAATCATAAGCATATTTGAATTCTTGTGAATTTTTATTGGTCTTTTAGAGCTTTTGTGAAATACTTGCTCTTTTCTTGGCCTTGCCTAAAATCCTTCTCGCCAACTTGGTCAAGATCTTATTTTCTCTTTTCTTGGAGCAAGTTTGGCTTTGAACTCACATTGTGTTTTTCCTCCCTTCTTCAAACTCAAATTTATGTCTTTTGTGTTGTTTGTCAATATATTCATCAAGGAGGAGATTGAAAGACCATGTGGAGGCCTACCTATATTGGTGATGAGTATTTGACTAAATTTGAGCTTGGTATGTTCTGGTTTGAGTTTGATTTGAATTGGATTTTTAATTTGAAGCAATTTGAGCTTTGACTGTCTTTTTCGGTGCTACCGGCCATGGTAGCGTAGTGCTACCGGCTGAGCGGTAGCACCAAACCCCAGAGCGGTGTGGAAAAATCCGAGAGGGTACTTTTGGGGATCAGGCAACCCGGTACTACCGGCCATGTCAGCCTGGTGTTACCGGCGGATTGTTAGCACCTGCCCAATTGGCCGGTGTGAAAATTTTAGAGAATGTATTTTTATGGTGTTGCGGTAGAGCGGTAATACCAGCCTGGGGGCGGTAGCACCGATCTACCATGGGCGATGCTATCGGTATGGGGGCGATAGCATCGATCCTTTTAAGCGTGACTGATATAATGAATGATTTTATGATGATTGTTGTATATTTTTTAGACATTACTATGTGATGGGTTTTCCTTATTTTTTATGGTTGCAGGACGATGATACTAGATCATAGTGAGGCAAAGGATGATCGGGACTAGGCGAGGTGCGTCGGAGGTCTAGATGGTCGAAGACCGCCGGAAGATGATCGGAGACGGAGTTGTGGCAATCCTAGAAGACAAGAAAAATATGCTAGCTAGATGCTGTGTGGATCAAGAAGGCCCATCAGAGTGCTTTGAAAATCGTGCAAGAAAACCCGGTTTGTTGGTAGGTTTTGGGTTAGCCATTGCATGACTATGTGAGTGGGTTAATCCTAACCCCTGATGGAGTACTTTAGGGTTGAGAGACTCATCCAAGGGTGGTAAATGGCCCAAGAATAGTATAAATAGGGGGGAAGGGTAGCCTTCTCCTCTTGAAAGTTTTAGAGATTTTGTGCTCCTTTGAACTTTTGCCCACCTTGTTGTCAGGCTTTATAAACTTCCCGTTCAAGAAATGCAAATCATTTTCTTCTATGCTTAATTTTCTTTACGCATTTACATTATGTCTTAAATTTCGCATTTAAATTTTGCACTTACTTTCCTGCAATTTACACGTACGCAATTTGGATTGGCCTCCCCTCCTTCTACATGTTTTTGTTTCTTGTGCCAAAAATGGTGATTAATGGATGAATCTTTTTCAGATCATATCCCAATCATCTTGGTAAATCCATACGACTTTCTTGTGAAAAATCGATTTTGTGCTTTTGAGTGAATGATTCTTGAAAATCGCGTTTTGGAAGTTTAGACTTGAGTTCTTACTTACTGTGACATGTGGAAGCTATCCAAGATCATCTTGATTATCAAAACCCCACGAGGAAGTCTTAGATTAAGTTCTTGAATTTTTCACAAACTTGGTGTGTTCTTCTTTCAAAGAGAAAAAGGTCAAAACTTTGAGTCAATCCTTGCAATTGAAGGTTGGAACAAGTTTTTGACATCCTTAGGATCACATCTACCAAGTTTCATGAGTTTTTGTCTAGCCGATCAAAAGATTCCTCAAATTTTTGCTTTTGACTCATACTGTTTTTCAGACTATTCTTCAGCTGTTCTTGAGCTTGGTGCTACCGCCCCTCTTGCAAAAATTTAGTTGTGTTGTATACGTGCCAATCTCTCCACCACAGTGTACCAACGTGGGACCTCACCAGAAGTTGGGCATCTATATAGGTTATGAATCTCCGTCAATTATTAAATTCCTAGAGCCTATGATAGGGGATCTGTATACGGCTTGATACGCTGATTGTACTACGAACATTTTTTGCATTAGGGAGAGATAAGCACTACATTAGATAATGCCGAGTCCTTAGATCCACGCACTGCAGAGACCGAACTTGAAGTACAGAGGATAATAAATCTACAACAAATAAGCCAATAATCTGCTAAATGCCTTTATTGATCATAAGGGAGTGAAAAGATCTCATATAACTATAATATATGCACCTGAAAGAGTGAAAATACCGTAGAAGGATATTGAACGCACTCTTGACCCTCATGATAAGAAGAGGAGGAGGCCTCCAGGTGCATGGGACTCAATTCTGCGGAAACGTCTGCAGAAGAAAGACTACAATTGTCGACATATATTTTATCTCTAAAATTGCTAAAAGCTGGATCCAGAACCAAAGTCCATGGCAGAGTGGCAGAAACACTCATATAGGGTCAAATGAAAAGAGGCAATTGAGATGGCGCTCGCTTATTAAAAGGGAAGTTTTTGGTCCCATTGATCAAACACCTCCTAAAGTATTCCCTGTAGAATCAAATGGGTTTTTCATCTGAAAGAGAAATGAAAATATCCAAGTGGTGAGATATAAAGCGAGGCTTGTAGCACAAGGGTTCATATGGAGACCAGACATCGATTACAATAAAACATATTCTCCTATAAAGAGTGGAATAATGTTTTGAAATTTAATATTAATGGCAGCAAGCTTAAACTTATCAATATAGTTGATGGATATAGTGACCACATATTTATATGAGTCACTAGATATGAATATTTATATGAGAATCATCAAGGAGTTATAATTTCGAATCCTAATAACAGCAACATGTATAGCATCAAACTGTAGAGATCACCATATGGATTAAAACAGTCAGGAAGAATGTGGTACAACTGACTTAGTGAATTTCTCCTGAAGAAGGGATATACAAATAATGATGATTGTCCCTGTGTGTTCATAAAAAAATCCCAGAATGGATTTTGTATCATCTCAATTTTATGTTGATGATCTGAATATCATCGAAACCACAGAGGAGATATAGAAAGCAAGTACTTGCCATACAACAGAGTTTTGAGATGAAAGATTTAGGTAAAATCAAATATTACTTAGGCCTGCAGTTAGAGCATTTCTCAAATGAAATTTTTTTGTATACCAATCTACTTATACCAAGAAGGTATTGGAAAGATTTAATATAAATAAATCTCATTCTTTAAAATCCCTATGGTTGTGAGATCCCTTGAAGTAGATAAAGATCCTATAAGATTAAGAATGAAAAATGAGGAAGTCTTAAAACCTGAAATCCTATACTTAAGCGACATTGGAGCACTTATGTATCTTGCGAATTGCACAAGGCCTAATATTGCATTCGCAATAAATTTGCTAGTAAAAGACAGTACAACCCCAACCAGAAGACATTGGGCTAGTGTCAAGACTACTCAGATACCTTCAAGGTACTCAAGATCATGGATTGTTTTTTCAGAAGAACCAAGACTTAATCATGCTAGGATATACGGATGCTAGCTATCTGTTAGTGCCAACTCTAAGACTGGTTTTGTACTTCTCTACGGTGGTACAGCCATTTCTTAGAGGTCTTATAAGCAGACCTTGGTAGCTACTTCTACCAATCACTTAGAAATTATAGCTTTATATGAAATCTCACGTGAGTATGTTTGGCTAAGAC
The DNA here is from genome assembly GCA_036346375.1 of Guadua angustifolia. Classification (NCBI taxonomy): domain Eukaryota; kingdom Viridiplantae; phylum Streptophyta; class Magnoliopsida; order Poales; family Poaceae; genus Guadua; species Guadua angustifolia. The sequence goes on from JAYEVE010000396.1 coordinate 17,969, forward strand.
GTGTGATTAACCATATCCAGAAATCATGTGGCCTTAACACCGATACTCCCACAATTATCTATGAAGATAATGCTGCTTATGTTGCACAAATACAAATGGGTTATGTAAAAAATAATATCATGAAGCATATTGCTCCTAAACTTTTCTATCCTTGCGAACTCCAGAATAACGGTGAGATAAAGTTTTTGCAAACTAAGTCATGTAAAAATCATGTAGATTTATTCACTAAGTCTTTACCAGAATCTATATTCTAAAGATGTGTTTACAGCATTGGAATTAGACGGCTTAAAGATATGCAAAGTTTAGGGGAAGTAAATCTTTGAACCATGACCCTTATTATTATGATCCTGAATATCCTAATATAGATACAAAGGATTATAAGTTGTACTCTTTTTTCTTTAGTGAGTTTTCCTGAAACTTTCTCAGATAAATATTTTTAATGAGGTAACTAGTGCAATATAAAGTGCAAGTGCTATGTATTTTTTTCTTTATTTCCTTTTTCTTTATTAGTGAAGTTTTTGATGAGACACGTGCATTACACGGTATTCATCCAGGTGGAAGTGTTATAAGATAAGATAATATGAGTCCGTGTTCAATTGAACTTTATCTTTATGTGGGCGAATTCGAATATATCTCTTACTATTTTTTTATATATTGGGCATCTCCCTTGTAGAAGAAATCAATAATTGTTCTCCTATATTGTGTATGCTTGTTCTTACTCTTATGATTGTGTCGATGTGCTGTTGATTGGCGTGGACGAACAACTACGTTTTACAACATTAACATCCTTAGTGATATGCATCATAGGTAACAACAATTTTTTTATGCGGAGAAAAAAAAGATGCGTTGTCAACTGGTATAAAAATTTGTGAACTTACTGGACATGTATCAATTGTCCATACTGGAACAAGCATGGAACCAAGTGTTTCAGACTGGAACATGTATATAACAGTGGATTACATACAATTTAGATATACCATTCAAAGTTCAAATGTAGCATGACATGAAAACTACCCATCAACCACACAGGCCAGGCCAGAGTTTCAAAAACTAAATTTAAAAATCCAGTTTGAAATTCGCGGTACGAAAACCACAAAAATCGTTCGAAAAACCGCTTAAAAACTGTCAAAAACCGTAGGGTTAAGAAATAAAAAAATTGAAAAAAATTCAAAAAAATCGAGAACCATTCGGTTTTCAACAAAAACCGCGGTTTTTAACAAAAAAAACCGGCTCGGTTTTCATGAAAAACAGCTTGGTTTTCATGAAAAAACAACTCGACAAATTGAATGTTCTTTAAAAACGGTTTTTGAACGGTTTTCAACGAAAATCACGGTTTTTCAACAGTTTTCGAACACATAATTTTTTTTCAAAATTTTTAAATTTTTTAATTAGATCGGTTTATCGAACAATTTTAGATCTCAAACCAGAACGATAAAGAATGGTTTCCACCGGTTTTTGAAACCCTGGGCCAGGCCTCCAAGCTCCAGATGGTACACCAAAACACAGTGCACATCTGTCACAAGTTCAGACTTTGAAGTTCCGACACAAATTTCCTGCAAGACATTCAAAGAAGGCAGTCAATAACACATCTACACGTGAAGTTTTGTCATTGGTCTTGGCGTAGAGGATGATACAACCTTTGGTGCGAACTTGATCGTGGTGCAGAACTGCTGATCACGAAGCTGTTACATAATTCAACGAGTAGGGACGTAGAGTTAGAAAAATCATCCAAATTTCAGGGCTGTCACTCCTACCAAATGTGCAGTGATGTGGCGACAATGAGACGAAATTTATTAAAAATAACAGCAGCATTTCAGCGGAAAGCTTCAAATTTTCTCCAAGACCGAGCAAAAGTATTGAGACGAAGAGCAATATTTCATGCCTAGATCAATTCAGCTCCAAGTTGTAACAATCAAGGTATCACATGATGAACTGAACCCAGACTAAAGGAGCATCCAATAGATGGCTGGGGGGAATTATAACATTTACCACATGATGAACTAACCCAGACTAAAGGAGCATCCAGTAGAAGGCTAGGGGGAATTATAACATTTGACATGCGATTTTACATACATAATAAACCACCTCTGTCCATACGAAACAATCCAGTCCAGTATGTACTCTCTACTCCCATGGATTTAGCAAAAGGATGGGACAACTAAAGCATCAATCAGTTCTGAAGTACAGAGTTTTCTAGATACAACATTTGCATAATTTACTTATCGCTTTCATCAGCCCCTGAGCCCACATCTTGTCCTCTGGGAGATGGCAATGGCTGATTTGAACCATCTTCTGTCCGTAAAGTGGTGAGGATTGCATTTCCATCCAGCTCACATGTATCTAATCCTACAGATTCCTGAACAGCACCAGCTACTTCCAATCTTGCATTTTCAACATACGGCAATAGGATGGTGCTAGAAGCCTCCATTCCCTCCAGGTTTGGAAAATCGCTAGATGTGACTGCCATACCCTCATCAGATAAAGATAGAAGTTGCACGGCATTAGCTTCTCCCAACTTTGCACTTTCACCATCAGGTGTAAACTCAGTGTTTAGCACCTCTTCTCCCTCCAAAACGGGAGGCTCATCAACAGCGGCATCAGCTTCTTCCGGCCATGCGGTACTGTCATTAGAAACAGGCTCAGTGCTTGGAGCTTCCGCTCCCTCTTTCCTAGGAAGCTCACAAGCTGTGAGTGCCACATCCTCACCAGATGAAGGCTGCAATAATTGTTTAGTTTCAGCTTCTCCCAGATTTGCGTTATCATCATCAGGTGTAGGTTGTGTGTTCAGCACCAATGCTTCCTCCACAACAGGACGCTCGTCAGCTTCTTCTGGTTCTACAGTTTCATCGATGTACACAAGTTCAGTTCTTGGAGCTTCAACTCTCTCCTTGCTAGGAAACTCACTAGCTCTGACTACCACATCCTCACCAGACGAAAGCTGCAGTTGTTCGGTTTCAGCTTCTCCCAGCTTTACATTTTCATGATCAGGTGAATGCTCAGTGTTGAGCACCTCTGCCCCCCCAATAACAAGTTCATCAGCTGCAGCATTAGCTTGTTCTAGGTTTGCATTCACTTCATTAGACACAGGCTCATTGCTTGGAGCTTCCACTCCGTCCTGGCTAGGAAGCTCACTAGATGTAACTACCACATCCTCACCAGATGAAGGTTGAAGTTGCTGTTCGGTGTCAGGTTGCCCCAGCTTTGTATTTCCACTATTCATAGCAGCAGAGGCCAGCATTAACACTTCACTGTACACATGCTTTGTAGAGGCAGAATCATTGGTAGAGACACCAAATTCTACCATGCTGGCCTCTCTATCAGAATGCATAAGCGAGGCATTGTGAGGCATCTTAGAGCCATCAGTGTTAAGAGCTGCAAGGGCTTCAGCAGGAGTTCCTTTACCTCCCAATAAATCACCACCATCAACTACTTGGGCAGAACTATCCTCATTTTTTTCTTGTGTAGGAGAATATCTTACTGAAACCACACACTGAGAATCATCATTTGTCTGACTCTGGTTTTGTTTGTCACCACCATTCTTATCCGAAGTTTCTTCCATTTTCTCCTGTTCCAACCCAGATGAAAATTTAGAGCCACTATTCTCTAAACTCTCCTTTTGTTCTGCAGGCTGATTCAAATCTGTTGATTGTAAGGCAGCAGGCAAATGACTAGAAGAGCCTCTAGAAATATCATCAATCTGCATGGCTTCAACTTTCAAGTTATCTTGCTTAGAACTAGTCACATCGACAGCAGTACCTTCACTTTGCAGACTATTGCCATCATCTTCTGTTGGGGCAAAAGGGGTTTGGCTGTCTGCTGAAATAACCACAGTTAAATCATTCCTTTCTGCTTCAAAACAAGAAAATCTTTGACTAGAGGCTAGGTCCACATCAGCACTGCTATCAATTTTATCCTGCAGTGTATCCTGTGCAGCACTAGATGGAAGTATATTATCATCAGCAGTCTTATCATGTACTTCATGGACATTATGTTCTTCATTGTTAGCAGATGGTGGTTCTGCAACCGAAACCATCTTTGTTTGCTGCTCCAAACTATGAACCTTATGACCTGAAAAGGCATAGATGTGCATCAGTAATGTGAGCTATTGTCACTATTGAACAATGAAAATAACAGCAGAGGGAGGGAGTACCTAGCATATCACCTACGGGAAGTTTATTTTCTCCTGATATAGCTAATGCAGGAGTCTGAGTGCTCAAGGTGGCATGTATTTCTTCAGTACATACTGCACCAGAGTGGGTAGCAGTTTGTTTTGGTGGTTCTAACTTGGCTTCGGATATCCCCATTGGAACTAACATTTCACATACATAACTCTCAGCAGTCTTCTGCTCTTCACAAACAGAATCGGTAATAAGCTCAGTATTCAAAGGCTCAGCTTCCTGTTGCACAACACAGACCGTCATGCTTGGGCTCGCTGATATCTCTAATTTCTTTTCATCATCTTTAACTTGGCCTCTGAGATTCTCTGATCTATCTTCATCCGCTGGCTGATTTGATTCAGTTGATTGTAAAGCAGCAGGCAAGTCACAAGAAGAGCATTTAGATATCATCAATCTGCATCTTCAAATTCGATAGTCTCTTGCTTAGCACCGTTCACATCAATGATGGTACCTTCACTTTGCAGGCCAGTGTGATCATCTTCAGTTGGGGCACGGTCCTTAACTGAGGCTTCACAAGGGGCTTGGTGACTTGCTAAAATAATAGAATGGTCCTTTTCACCCCCAAAATCTGCATTTCTTTGACAAGTGGGTGAGTCTACATCAGTGCTATTATCAATGTTATCTTGTAATGTGTCCTGTTCCACACTGGATGAAAATATAGTACAATCAACAGTCTTATGATCTACTTCATGCATCTTGTGTTCTTCATCATCTGTACAAGATTAGATAAACTACTATTAAATAACTGTTGTGTATGAATATTAATTAGTTCAGAATTTGAAAATAGGGTGCCCACCCTTTGGAGAAGTTGGTTCTCCAGCTGAAACAATCTTCACTTGTTCTGAACTGTGAATCTCAGTACCTGTAAAGGCGTAGCAGAGATGTATGAGTAATCTGGCCCAGTCTCACTATTAACCAATAAAGTAATAACAATACAGCATACCCTTCTCCTCACAACTTGGTGTTGGTATGATGTACTGCATCTTAGGCCGAGGGAACTCCATCCCAACTTTCAACTCTAGCGAAACATGAAAGATAACCTTTAGGTGAATCGAGAATACCAATGTGCAGGTGAGGGGGGAGGGAGGGAGGAAGGGAGAGAGAGATACCATGTACATCACCTCCAGGTGATTTTTTTTCTCCTGATTCAGCTAATGCAGGAGTCTGAAGGTTCAATCTGGCATTTCTTTCTTCAACATTTTCTGAACTAGACAGGACAGAAGATTTTGATTGGTTAAGCAGTTCTAACTGGAGCTCTGATAATCCTACTGGCATTGACACTTCACTAGATACATGGCTCTCAGGATCCTTGCGTACTTCGCAAACAGAGGTAGCATCATTGGTAGATGCATCTGCTTCTACTGTACTGACCTCTTTATCGGAATGGGTAGAAAAGACCTTGTGAGCTTTCTCAGAGCCATCAGTATTCACATCAGCACAGGCCAGCATTGACACTTCACCGGCTACATGAGACTCAGGATTCTGGCGCACTTCATAAGCAGAGTTATCATCACTGGTAGATGCACTAACTTCTACCATGCTGGCATCTTTATCAGAATGGATGGATGGGGCATTGTGAGGCATCTCAAAGCGATCAGTATTTATAGCACCAAGAACTTCAGCAGTTGTTCCCTTACTTCCTATTAAATCACAACCATCAACTATTTGCACAGAAGTATCCTCAATTTTGTCTTCTGAAGGAGAATATCTTCCGAAAGCTGCACCGTGAGAATCATCATTTGTCTGAGCATGAGTTGGCTTGTCACAACCATTACTATCCAAAGTTTCTTGCATTTTATCCAGTTTCTTCCCAGATGCAAATTTAGAGCCACTGTTCTCTAAAGGATCCCTTCGTTCTGCAGGCTGATTTGAATCTGTTGACTGTAAAGCAGCAGGCAAATGACTAGAAGGGCCTCTAGAAATATCATCAATCTGCATGGCTTCAACTTTCATATTATCTTGCTTAGAAGTAGTCACATAAACAGCAGTACCTTCGCTTTGTAGACCATTGCCATCATCTTCTGTTGGTGCAGGAGTAAACTTTTCTGAGGCATCAGAAGGGTTTTGGCCGTCTGCTAAAATAACCATATTAGAACCATTCCTTTCCTCTTCAAGAAGAGCAATTCTTTGACGAGAGGCTATGTCCCCATCAGCACTGCTATCAATTTTATCCTGCAGCGTGTCCTGCACCACACTAACTGGAAGTATATTATCATCAGCAGTCTTATGATGCACTTCATGCACCTTATGTTCATCATTTACAGATGCTGGTTCTGCAGCCAAAACCGTCTTTATTTGTTGCTCTGAACTATGAACCTCATGACCTGAAAAGGCATGGATGTGCACGAGTAATGTGAACCATAGTTACTATTGAACAATGAAAAATAGCATCAGCAGAGTGAAGAGTGAGAGAGTACCTTGCATATCACCTATGGGAAGTTTATTTTCTCCTGATAAAGCTAATGTAGGAGTCTGAATGCTCAAGGTGGCATGTGTTCCTTCAGTACATACTGCACCGGAGTGGGTAGCAGTTTGGTTTGGCGGTTCTAACTTGGCTTCTGATATCCCCATTGGAACTGACACTTCACCACATACATGACTCTCGACATTCTTCTGCTCTTCACAAACAGAAGTGATAATAAGCTCAGCTTTCAAAGGGTCAGCTTCCTGTTGCACAACAGAGACCGTCATGCCTTGGCTTGCTGATATCTCTATCTTTTTTGTACCATCTCTAACTTTGCCTCCATTATCTAAGCAACCTTTTTCTGCTGGCTGATCTGAGTGAGTTGATTGTGAACCAGCAGGCAAGTCACAAGAGCCTTTAGAAATATCATCAATCTGCATGGCTTCGAATTCCATAGAGTCTTGCTTACCACCATTCACATCAACGACGGTACCCTCACTTTGCAGACCAGTGTGATCATCTTCAGTGGGGGCAGGGTCCATAACTGAGGCTTCACAAGTGACCTGATAACCTGCTAAAATAATCTCAGTAGAATGGTCCTTTTCACCCTCAAAATCTGCATTTGTTTGACAAGTGGGTGAGTCAACAGTGCTATTATCAATGTTATCTCGCAGTGTGTCCTGTTCCACACTGGACGAAAATATAGTACCATCAACAGTCCTATGATGTACTTCATGCATCTTATGGTGTTGTTGGTCTGTACAGATGTAAGATAAACTACTAATGAATAACTGCTGTGTATGAATATTAACTGGTTCAGAATTTTACATAGAGCACTCACCTTTTGTAAAGGCTAGCTCTGCAGCTGAAACCATCATTTGTTCTGAACTATGAAACTCAGTTCCTGAAAAGGTACAGACATGCATGAGTAACCAGGCTCAGTCTTACTATTAACCAATAGAAAGTTATAAGAACAGAGCATACTATTTTCATCAGGACTTGGTGTTGGTATGTTGCATTGCGTCGTAGGCCCAGTGAACTCCATGCCTTCTTTCAAATCTAGCAAAACATGAAACACTCACTTTAGTTCAATCAAGAATAAAAATCTGCAGGGTGTGGAGGATGTTCAGGATTCCAGGGTTGTGTGTGTGTTTGTGGTGGTCACCTCCAGGTGATTTTCTTTCTCCTGATTCAGCTAATGAAGGAGTTTGAATGTTCAAACTAGCATTTGTTTCTTCAACATTTTCTGCACCAGACAGGCTAGAAGATTTTGATTGGTTCAGGAGTTCTCCAGGTGATTTCTTTTCTCCTGATTCAGCTAATGCAGGAGGCTGAATGTCCAAACTGGCATTTGTTTCTTCAACATTTTCTGCACCAGACAGGCTAGAAGATTTTGATTGGTTCAGGAGTTCTAATTTGACCTCTGATAATCCCACTGGCATTGGCACTTCACCAGATACATGAGACCCAGGATCATTGGGTACTTTGCAAACAGAGGTAGCATCATTGTTAGACGCACCAACTTCTACCTTGCTGGCCTCTTTATCGGAATGGGTGGACGAGACATTGTGAGCTTCCTCGGAGTCATCATTATTCATAGCAGCAAGGACTTCAGCAGGAGTACCACCCAATAAATCACCACCATCGAATACTTGGGCAGAAGAATCCTCATTTTTGTTTTCTGAAGGAAATCTTCCTAAAGCCACACCGTGAGTGTCATCATTTGTCTGACCATGGGTTGGTTTGTCACCACCATTCTTATATAAAGTTCCTTCCATTTTCTCATGTTCCTTCCCAGATGCCAATTTAGAGCCACTATTCTCTAAACTCTCCTTTTGTTCCGCAGGCTGATTTGAATCAATTGACTGTAAAGCAGCAGGCAACTGACTAGAAGAGCCCCTAGAAATATCATCAATCTGCATGGCTTCAACTTTCATATCATCTTGCTTAGAACTAGTCATATCAACAGCAGTACCTTCATTTTGCAGACCATTGCCATCTTCTGTAGTGGCAGGAGTATCCTTACCTGAGGCATCTAAAGGAGTTTGGCCATCTGCTAAAATAACCATAGTAGACTCATTCCTTTCTGCTTCAAAACCAGAAATTCTTCGACAAGAGGCTAGGTCCACATCAACACTGCTATCAATTTTTTCCTGCACTATGTCCTGTGCCGCAACAGCCGGAAGTATATTATCATCAGCAGTACTATCATGTACTTCATGCACCTTATGTTCTTCATCATTTGCAGATGCTCGTTCTACAGCTGAAACACTCTTTGTTTGTTGCTCCAAACAATGAACCTCAAGACCTGAAATAGCATAGATGTGCATGAGTCATATAAGCCATTGTTGTTATCAAACGATGAAAAATAACACACACACACACACAGAATACCTTGCATATCACCTACAGGAAGTTTCCTTTCTCCTGATATAGCTAATGGAGTCGTCTGAGTGCCTAAGGTGGCACGTGTCTCTTTAGTAAATGCTGCACCTAACTTGGTAGCAGTTTGATTTGGCGGTTCTAACTTTGCCTCTGATATCCCCATTGGAATTGACACTTCACCACATACATGGCCCTGAGCATTCTTCTGCCCTTCACAAACAGAAGCGGTAATAAGATCTGCTTTCAAAGGGCCAGCTTCCTGTTGCTCAATGGAAGAAACACAGGATGTCATGCTTGGGCTTGCTGATATCTCTAACTTTCTGGTACCATCTGTCTGCTTTGATCCAGCAAGTCGAGCACGGCGTTCGCATGCAGCTGTTGCAGAATTACTTCTGGTGCGTGGTTCCCGGGCTGAACCTTTCCTCCTCCTACCTGATGACTTATTTGGAACAGCACTATCGACCTCGGAAGGCACTGTAGCGATGTCGTTACCTGAATTATGATGCGATGAAGCAGGTGGTTCGAACTGTACATTTGCTTTTTTATGATCACTAACAGAATTTAGCGATGATTTGGCAGTAACCATTTCAGAATTAGTGGTGACTTCAGAATGCACTGCTACATGGTCCTTTCCTGTCTTATGCTGCACTTGAGCTTGTGAAGCAACAAAGACAGGTGCTTCCAAGTGCAATTCCACTGGTCTGCCTTGGCCATCGATATTGGTAGATTCTCTGGCAGGAGTTATTTCAGAATCAGTAGCATGGTCATTGTTGAAACCACTAGGAAGCGCAGCTTCATTAATAGGAACAGCTATAGGTGTGCTTGGTTGGGAATCATATCCAGACTTCTCATAAGGAGGAAAGTTTATATTTGGTAATCCCTTGGAAGTATCTTGAAGTGAACTGCCATCTCTTCCCTTCACTATTCCTAGCTTCTCACTTGTGCTCATGTCAACACCAACATCGTCAGTTGTACCAGGAGTACTATACATTTTCTTCATAGCTGATCTTTGCCTAGTGCTGACTCCAGTATCATCACTACCATACGTTTTCTTTCTGCGGCAACGTGAAGCACCTTGCTTCTCAGCAGGCTTATCCGACACCAGAACATGCGATGTTTGCAATAACCGTTCTGAAACCACAGGTATAGTAGGTGTAGATGCAGAACAAACTTGCTCAGAACTCGCTTGAACCAATCCAACATTTTCATCACAAGCAATCTTTGGCAGCAGTGAGCTGGCATTGTCTGAAGTCATCACAGTTCCAGCATATATATCTTTTGCCACAGGTGTCGTAGCCACTCCACCTTTATCTCCTTCATGAGCAGGGGGGCAAATGCCCTTAAATACCTCTGGCAACGAAGGTGTAACAGGTTTAGCTGTGACCAAATCCTTCTGCAATACTGCCACAGCACTTGCATGTGATGAGGGCATGTTTCCTTGAGGATACGAATAAACCACAGAACTAGCACATGTTTCTCCACTACCAACTGCGACCCCAGGGTTTAGACTAACATCATCCACACTACATGAAGTAAGAGATTTCGGTTTTCGGCCTCGCCTGCGAGGTGTTTCTCCTGCTTGGGTTTTCTTGCCTCTAGATGTAGCAGGAGCTGGCGGATGAGGTGCTGGACTAGCTAACAGATTATGACCACTCTGTACCGGTGTACCAACTTCCTTTGCTATAGACCCTTCCAAAACATCAATAGAAGCAGTACCCTTAACTTCAGTATCAATCTCTGGTTTGGTGGTAGTAGCTGATGCAGCAGCAACAGAAGCGGTATTACCATTAATTTCAGTGCCAATCTCTCGTTTGATGGCAGCGGCCAGTGCAGCACAATGGATGGTACCATCTGGACCAGTAGAATGGATGGTAGTAGCTGGTGCAGAAGAATTTTCATCAAGTGTAGTTCCTGTCTCTTGTCTGACAGCATTTGCTGGGGCCGTAGCAGGAGATAATGAAACATCTGACCTTTTAGGTCTACCTCTCCGTCGTTTAGCTGGTGGGGAGTCTCCAACGGCCGGGGCTGGCTCCTTTTTGGCTTGCACTGGTTCTTTTGAACTTTCTGCAGGTACTTCCAACTTACTCACTTTAGCGATATCTAAATACTTCAGTATACCACCAGCTTGAGGTGATTCAGGAGTATCAACCTGACAAAGTTTTTCGAATTCTTCTTCAGTCCATTGGTCCTCATAAGAGCGAACCTACAAGAACATCCTGAATTAGCATAAAAATATATCAACAATTAATGAAGACATAAACAAAAGATAATCATGCAACTGACCTCACGAGCACGTTTCCCCCTTCCATAATGCTGTGTATCAAGGCCCCCAAGCTCACCCTTCCTCCTCACATTTACCTTCACATTTTTTACATTTGATGACTCGTAGAGCTTCATAGCATGCCAGAAGGACTTCAGATCATCATCAGTCACAAGACGAGAAGGCAATACTGAGGGGTCTAGCCCACTAGCTGAACCATCCTGAACAACCTTTAGCCATGCCGCCTAAAAGGATACAAGAATCAAATTCCACTAGAAGAAGCAGAGATGATGATAATAATGAAGCTAACACGTAGATTTTAGCAGCAAGAAACATGTGCATACCATTTCTTCTTCTCGCCTTTGCTTGTCAACAGATTCAAATATGTCAATCTCATCTTCACTGCAAGGAGGGAAACATGGTATGTTTTGTAATTTCATATATAAAATATCAGGAATCTCAAAAGACTGTTAAAACAATAGTTACCGGATTCGCTGTAAACCCCCCACGAATCACGAACCGGATTTATTGAATCCGAACTAGTTTAATGTACGGAGTTCATGTTCATAGTGGAAATTAGAAGAAATTGTGGCGAACCGTGAACCCAAATCCCATACCGCGACTCAGATGAACCGCTTTTATGATAACTATGGTTAAAACCAATGCTTATATAGTACTAACAACAACCCAGTCTTACCTCCGAGCAAGAAGATCATTCAGAGCATCATCATCTAACACTAGAGCTGCTTCTTCCTTCTTACACCCACGTAGAAGTGATTCAAGATATTCCCTCCGATCTTCAGCACTGCAATTGGTAACACATATTATGAAGGAAAGATCAAAAAAATAAGAACAAAAAAGCTAAAGTTTTGAAGTGAACAGGATTGACCTTGTGTTGTTGTCAAAAAATCCAGCAGTTATACTCTGATTAGCAAGGCCTAATTTATGTTCTGCTGAAGCCCTGACTTGCTCTTCTACAGTTCGGACCTTATGTTTGGCAAAGTACATCAAATCAGTAAGTTATGGCAGTATCAAAATTTTCAGCTGAAGTAAAAAAGTTGTTCCTTGGTTCTCATTAGAATAAGCAGTATTTATTCTTTAATATTCAGGGTATCATATAATCATTTGTGGGTCCTGCCAAGGCTCTTAAGAAATAAACAGTCAAGCAGACAAAGGCTCCATTAGGCATTACAGTGGCCCCGTTAGGCATAGCAGTTAGTTGAAAGCAACTTTATTGAGTCATAACAGCACATTCTTACTGGAATTAGTACAGATTCCTATAACTAACTAGATTCTATAGCACAGCACGACCGCAAACTGGTCCAAATTAAAAAAATAAAAATAAAAAAATCTCCTGGTGAAGTTTTGTGTATGAATCCAGCTATAACATATCAAAGAAATACCAGGTGTTGTTCTAACATTGTTTCTCTAGTTCCATGTATAAATCTCATGACATGAAAACAGAAAAAATCACAAAAGCCCAAAAAAATCATTAATGAAAGGAAACAAAAAAAGCTGCTGGTACATAACAGAGCAGTTTTTCAAAAAAATATAAGTTATTAAAAAAAATAGCTAAAGTAAGTTCTTAACACATATTCCAAGAACTTGTACAAGCAAGGATGCTGCGACTTAATTAGTTATATGTAATCCTGAAAATTTAAATAGAACAATATATCTGCTGACTAAAAAAAATATTCAAATCATGTTGGGATCATCTAAACAACAGCAGCAACACTTAGATAATCATCAATAACCATAGTTTACTGCACTTCCTTAAATTACATGCAAGGCCAATTCTCCAAAATTAGGCCAGAACAGTATTAGGGTGATGGCACCACCACCAAGAAACTGTCCATAAATAAGCCCCCTTTGCTAGGACCAGCCATTTGTTTAGAATACCAAGAGGTCCAAGGCAAGCCATATTCACAATACTGTATCAACTAATGATCTAGGATACTCAACCCAACCCTGCTGCACAGCCTTTGTCCTGCAGAACACAAAATCCAGGAATTCGGAAGACAGCAGAGCTAGCACCAGTCCTCAAAAAGTAGAGCCAGCACCAGTCCTCAATAAAGTAGAGCTAGCACTAGAAAGAAGCATGCACAAAGTTTTTTGATTTATCAATTCCATATATAATCACAATGTTAACTTTCAGATAGGTTTAAGCCATAAAACATAATGCGCTGTAGTGATAACGCATCACAAAACCATTTCCAACACTTTCCAAATTCCAACAAAGGAGTAAAGGGCAGTAGGGCACAAACGAAAAAAATTTATTGGTTTCTCGAACAACGAATAACTCAAACTGACATTCTGGCAACATAATTCTTTTTCTTTATGAACTATCCTTTCCTTTTACCCCCAATAGATGTTATTTGTTCTCTTCAATTTCTATATGTTTAGGTGATAAATGAACTGTCAAGTGTCAACACAACAAATCCTTACCGTTTCTAAACGTAAAACAAGAACCTCCTTCTTTTGACCAATTCGGTGGGCTCTAGCCTGTGCTTGCAGGTCAACCTGAAAAATAATCAAGGAAAGACATGTAGAAACTCTTACAGAATATATTCCCTGAATAATATAATAGAATGAACTTTAGCTACCTGAGGATTCCAATCAGTGTCAAATATGATAACGGTATCAGCTGCTTGGAGATTGACGCCAACACCTCCTGCTCGGATACTGCAGAAAACAGGGGAGAGGTAGGCCTTAGAGCTCAAATATTCACTAGTTAAGTAAACAAGTTTAAATATTAATCAAGTAAATGGCCAAGAAAGATCCATCAGTTCACTAAGTTTCATTTAGAGTAAAGTGCAACATAGGTCCCTAAACTTGTGCAGGCATGTCACTTGGGTCCCTGAACTTAATGATTGCACATTGAGGTCCCTAAACCTGTATAAGTGGGTCAGTAGAGCTACAAAACCACACTTAGTTAGAAACTAATGATCATGTGGCACTTTGACCCTATTTAAGCCAAAGTTTGACCATGAAATTGGTAAATAAGACAAATCAGAAGCTTGCAAAAGCTATTCAATGACGTGAAAATTTCGTTCAAATAGAAAAATATTAATGCTCCAATTATTTCAAATGGTTCTCACATGGTCAAATTGTGAGTTAGATTGAACTAAGGTGTCATGTCTCTTAAGGGCCTAAGTGGCACACGTGCACAAGTTTAGGGACCTATGGCATACTTTACTCTTTCATTTAGACAAAACCTCCTAGTGCTACAATCTAGTAATATACCTAAGCAGAAAAATGAAAGCTTGAGAATTAGGATCATTAAATTTATCAATAAGAGCTCCTCTTTCAAGACCAGAAGTCTGCCCATCCAATCTAAGGTACTTATATTTTTTCCATATCAGATAATCCTCCATTACATCAAGCAATCTTGTCATTGTGGAGAAAAGAAGAACCTGCATGATTGTAATTAATGTCAGTCAGCAAGAAGTCATTGCCAAAAAAGGGAACAAGGACACTAGACAAATAAGAGAATTCAACTTGCAAGTTGCAACTAAAGTAGGTCATCCACTTTCAGAGATGTCTACAAGTCTATCAAAATCCCGTTTAAATCCATTTACCCGATGGCCAGTAGCTTTGAGTTTGGGTAGCAATCTGTCCAACATCTCAAGTTTTCCACAGAGCCTCAAAATAGATGGCAGATAATGCCTAGGTAGATAACCCTCAATCTGCATAAACAACCCAAATGGCTGATGATGAACACAAGGAAACAAATATAACCAAAATTGGCAATATGGCAGAATCACATTCTACCTCTGCAACATGAAGCTGGCTAAGGTATGGATGATTGCATATATTCCTCAATTCCATGACAGAATTGTGCACAGAGCGGACCTAAAGAATATAAAGTAGCATATTACAGACCAAAACCTTGGAAACATTTAACAAGTGAAATACTAAAGAAAACAAAAGAAAAAACTCCGAACAGTCACAGGGTGAGGGTATGCACCTTAACTGCTCCAATTCCACCAAGGTTTTCCTCCACCCTTGTCATAAGAAGTTTCTGATAAGCAGATGCCTCACACCTTACAAGTCTTTCAATCTTCTCTGGCAATTGATTTTCAACCTGAAGGCAGTAAAACACAATTAAAAATATCGCACTATGCAGATGATCTGGATACAGACAAAAGACAAGATACAAAAGGGAAACAATAAGAAATCTCCAACTTGATGGGCTAGTTGCTAAGTAAGAGTATGCAACGATGCATTTTAATTTTGTTGAATATCAACAGTTAATTAACAAATATCGATCCTCAGAAACAAGAGAAAGATAACAACAGCATTGCTATCAAGTTGAGCGATTGATCGACAAGGCGGTCAGGAAGCACTAGTAGAGGACCTCAACTCGACTTGGACGGCTAATCGCCAACTAGCAGCGATTAGTCGCGCGACTTGGATTCAGGCTAGCAGACTTGCGGGGTTTGTTTGATCCTTGAGTTGAGTGACTGAGTCCTTGACTTGGGCCAGGCCCATTTACAACAGAGTACTAGAGGAGCACACGGGAGGAAGCGGCTGTGCAGCAAAAACCCTAGCAAGAGGCACTGCTGGCGCCGGCGCCGGCGTCGCCGCCATCCACTCATTCGCCAGGATCTTTCCCCCTCCCCATCGCTTTCCCTCCCCAACTCTGCTCAGATTCCAGCACCTCAATTGCTAAGAGTTCGTTCAACTGAATTTTGCACCTCAATTACTCATACTTCAGCACCTCAATTATTCATACTTCAGTACCTCCGGATTTTGCAGGTAGCATGGCAAATGAAGTGGGGGGCAGCAACCAGCAGGAGCCTTATGATCCATCCAAGGATCCTACCCGGAAGGCTAAGTCAAAAAGACCCGGGATGGCAATACAAATTCTGGCCGGACACAGCTAAGGAGGATGTTGTGCAATGTATCCTTTGCAATAGGAGGGTGCATGCTGGGATAGGGAGATTAAAGCGTCATCTTGCAGGAGGTTTTAGTGATGTTGAGAAGTGCCCCAAGACCACCACTGCTATTATGGAGATACGTGCCTTCTTGACCAAGAATTCAAGGCGCAAAGCTGTTGAGATAGACTCTGAGGGTGAGGTAGAAGGTGGAGGTGTAGGTGGAGGAGGTGAAGATGAAGAGGAAATTGAACGGCATCCAATTTCAGGGGCATCAGCAAAAAGGAAGCTTCATGTGCCGATGCCGCCACAGAAGGTTCCTAAGTCGGTTGCTTCTATGATTCGTAAGTCTCCTGAAGAGGTGATTGAGCTCAGGCATTCCAATGGTGCTTCTCAAATTACCCTTGAAAGTTGCATAAAAAAGAACAAGCAGACAAGATAAAGGTTGATGAACATGTGGCCAATTTCTGGTATGAGGCTGGCCTGCCATTCAATGCTATCAATAGAAGAAGTTGGGAGATTTTGTTGAAATTCATAGGACAGTATGGTCCTGGTTACATGTCACCTACTTATCATGACATCCGGGTGCCATTGCTTGAGAGGGCCAAGAAGAAGGTAGATGCATTAAGGGACAAGCATGAGTTGTCTTCGCAGGAATATGGTTGCACAGTAATGTCAGATGGATAGACTGATAAGAGGACTCAGCATTTGATCAATTTTCTCATCAATAGTCCAGCAGGGACGTTCTTCTTGGGGTCCCTTGATGTATCAGACAAGTCAGTTAATGCACGCATGTTAGCTAAGGTACTGGAGGAAACATTAATATGATTGGCAGCCAATATGTAGTGTAGGTGGTCATGGATAATGGTGCAAATTACAAGGCGGCCGGTAGAATTCTAATGGAGAAGTTCCCTACCTTGTATTGGACCCCTTGTGTGTCCCACTGTTTGGGTCTTATGCTGGAGGATATTGGGGGAAAGATTCCACAATTCAACTCATGCATTGCAAAGGCCAAGAAGGTGACCACATTCATCTATAGGCATGGAAGGCTACTTGATGCAATGAGGCATAAGACAAATGGGAGGGATCTTGTGAGGCCTGCAGCTACTAGGTTTGCTACATCTTTTCTCACATTGTCAAGTTTGCACAAGCATAGGCAAGCTTTGAAAAGTCTCTGTGGATGGAACTTGGACTAGGTCTAAATTGTCAAGAACAGAGACAGGGAAACAAATAGCAGAAATTGTGCTTTACATGGCATTTTGGTGTTCGATGGAAGATTGCATCAGAGCAACACAACCTCTTCTCATTGTCTTGAGAATCGTAGATGGTGATGAGAAGCTGGCAATGCCCGAGTTTGCTGCAAGCATGGATGTTGCAAGACACAAGACCAAGGAAGCTTTGGGGCACAAGCCAAGGTTACTCGACAGAGTCCTGAAATATATTGGCAACCGTTGGGACACACAAATGGACCAATGCTTTATGGGGCTGCATTGTTCTTGAACCCAAATAGGTTCTTTGACATCCGAAAAGACACTGAAAATAGGAAATTTTGTGGTAGGCTAAGGCACATGTTCAATGAGGTACTATGGAAGATGGTACCCGATGAAGCAAAGCAAAGCAAGATAAGTTCTTTGGCTGATGACCATGAGGGCAGAAGATTGCTTCACAATGAAATTAGCAATTAGGGACAGGACAAAAAATAAACCTCATAAGAAATGTTTAAAGTTTCTTCCATTTAATCTTCCTATGTTTGAAGATCTAATATGTTATATATGCTTTTGTAGTTCTTTGGTGGGGTGCATATGGTGGCCTTGCTTATGAGCTCCAATCTTTAGCAAAGCGCATAGTTAGTCTTTGTGCCTCGGCCCTCGGCCTCCAAATGTGAGCGGAATTGGAGTTCATTTGAGTTTGTAAGTGTATAGCATCTAGCCACCCACTACATAGTCAAGAACCTTTGTCCTTGAGAATTGAGATTCATTATTGAGATGGTTTGCTAATTAGTAGTTTTCCTTATTGTCTTCACTTTTCAGATTCACACCAAGAAAAGGAACGGTTTAGAGCACAAAAGATTGGACAAATTGGTGTACATTTCATACAACCAAAGGATGTCAAATAGGTTTCAACAATTGTGTGAGGAAGGGTCGAAAGGAAAGAGATCTAACCTATTGGTCCTAGAGGATTTTGATTGGGAGAACGAGTGGGTTCACAAGAATGCCGAAGAACCTGGAAAGGTCAATGAAGGGGAAGATCTTACTTGGGCTCAAGTTGATGAAGCGACCAGTGCATCACATGGAGGATCACACAACCTTCAGAGTTGCTATCCACATCCACCTAGGACAGCTCAAGGAGTTGGTCTCCTTGATACTGCGAACCGTGCGATAAAAGCCTATTCTCGGTGGCATAAAAGCATTGAAGCTGTTAGAATAGGATGCCAATCCCCTAATTGGCTCCCTCCTTTATTAGGCTTAATTAGCTTTCATTAGCTTTCCTTGTAAATGCCCTGATTGGCTCCCTCCTTTATTAGGCTTAATTAGCTTTCATTAGCCTTCCTTGTAAATGGCCTGCACAGCATGTACATCCACCTCTGTACATTATTTTTTGGCCACACACCTACAATGGAGTATTATCTGATTTCTCCCAATGTGCCTCTAACATGGTATCAATCGCCTAGGTTCTCTTCTTCTTTCCTGGCACCACCTCCTCCACTCATCTTCTAACTTCTCATGACTGCTGGAGATCCTGCTGCCACTCCTGCTGCTGCTGCAGATCATGCGGCCGCCGACGCCAGCCTCCCCTACAATGTCAACCCTGCTTCCATTCTATCCACCATCAACGTGCGTGCGCACGTCCCATTTCTCCTAGAGCTCGATCCGCCCAACTATTCCCGGTGGTGCGAACTCTTCGAGCTCCTCGTCGGCAAGTTCGGTGCTTTGCACCACCTACTTGCGGCTGCACCTGAAGCTCCAACCGAGGTCTGGACAACCACGGACATGGCAGTTCGGTCTCTCCTCTATGCTTCCCTCTCCGAGGAGATACTCGGCATCATCCTTCATCACGGTGCCTCTACCCAAGCCATTTGGGAAAGCCTCGAGGCTCTCTTCCGCAGCAACAGGACATCTCGCACCCTGTCCCTTGAAGCCGAGTTTCACAACTTGGCCTAGGGGAATCTCTCCATCCTCGCCTACTCACAACGCCTCAAATCCTACGCCGATGCTCTTGCCGACATCGGACAACCTGTTCGCGACGATACGCTCGTCCTTACCCTCCTCCGCGGGTTGAATGACTCCTTTCTCAACATAGCCACCATCATCAAAACAAAGGATCCTCTGCCCTCATTCCTCACTGCTCATTCCATGCTGCTGCTTGAGGAGGCCGACCTGAAGACCAGCACCAAGCCCGACGGAACCATTGCCCTCTTCTCCAACACCTCCGGTGGCCACGGCAGTAACAACAAGTCATTCCCCTCCACCAACGACAACACTGCCACCAACCCCAACCATCGTCACAAGAACAAGGGCAAGGGACACACCAACTACTACAATGGTGGGCGCCCCCCTGTTCCCCCTATAGGAGGTGCTCACATGGGGTATAACCTTGTGGCCGACCGCCTTCCCCGGCCCCGGCATCCTCGGCGTGCGTCCCCAACAGGCGTTCTTTGTACCACCAGCCACACCATTGCCGCTACCACCCCCTACATCGACTCTTGGCGCCTCCACTCCATCATGGGATCAGGCGTCCTTCATCCATGCGATGAATTCCATGACATTACAGCAGCCAGATCCATCCACTTGGTACATGCACTCGGGTGCTTCTTCTCATCTCACCTCCAATCCCGATAATCTCTCTAATCTCCACGCCAAACCTCCCTCCACAAAGGTTGTCGATGGTAATGGCACCTCCCTTCCCATTACCACTCTGGGCAACACCATACTTTCTACCTCCACTCGACCTCTCACACTTTCCAATATTCTTGTTTCTCCAAAACTAATTGCCAATCCCATCTCTGTTCGTCAATTTACTAAGGATAATCATTGTTCCATCGAATTTGATCCTTTTGGTTTTTCTGTGAAGGATCTTCAAACCCGAGCCATGATTCACAGGTGCAATAGTTCAAGTGACCTCTACCCATTCAACTCGGCACCTCCTGTCCACCCCCACGCCTTCATCACATCTGGAACTACTTGGCACCGGCGTTTGGGGCACCCTGGCGACCAAGTCTTTTCTCAACTTCGTTCCACTGCCGCCATTCCAATAGAGTCCAATAAAGTTGTACCCCATCTATGTCAATCCTGCCAGTTAGGCAAAAATGTTCGTCTTCCGTTTTCTGCATCTTCATCCACAACTCATAAACCATTTGAACTCATTCATTGTGATTTATGGACATCACCTATTTCCAGTATTTCTGGTTTTAAATATTACCTTGTCTGTCTTGATGATTTCACTCATTACCTATGGGTCTTTCCTCTAAAACTCAAGTCAGACACTTTTCCCTCTATCAAACAATTTCTTGCGTACGTCGCCACTCAATTCCATTCCACCATCCAAAATTTCCAATGAGACAACGGCCACGAATTTGATAACCATATTTCTCTTGGTTTCTTTGCTCAAAATGGTATTCATCTTCGTCTCTCCTGTCCTTACACATCTCCTCAAAACGGGAAAGCTGAGCGCATCATCCGATCCACCACCAACATCATCCACACTCTCTTTATTCCAGGCATCCATGCCTCCGCCTTACTAGGTTGAAGCCTTACACACTACCGTCTATCTCCTTAATCGCCTACCATTGAAACTTCTGCACAACATCACCCCGTATCAAGCCCTCTTTGGTTCCCCACCCACATATACTCACCTCTGGGTCTTTTGGGTATCGTTGTTATCCAACCCTTTCCGCCACCACCCCCCACAAACTTGCTCCGCAATCCTCAGAATGCATTTTTCTTGGCTACCGATGTCTTGATTTAACCACCAATCACATCCTTCATTCTCGGCATGTTTTCAATGAGCTCACTTTTCCTTTCGCTCATGGTTCCCCTCTATCTGGCTCGTCCTACTTGTATTTGGATGAAGGTTCTCCCCAAAATGCGGGTGGCTTGGCCACCACCGCCGCGTCACCATCCGCGTCGACTAGCACCGCGCCAGGTGGCTTGGCTCCCATCTCTGCCAGCCCACCTGCACCGGCCGCATCGAGTGGCTCCAAATCACCTGCGCTAGCCCCCACCTCTGTCGACCGGCCTGCGCCAACTGCGTCGGGTGGCTCTGGCCCTCCTGCGCTAGTCATGTCAGGTGGCTTGGCCCCTACTACCGCGCCAGATAGCTCAGCTCCCATCTCTGCTGGCCCGCTTGCGTCGGCCGCGTCGAGTGGCTCCGACCTGCCCACGCCGGCTCCTACTCCTGGTGGGCCTCCTACTGTCGCCCACAAAGGCGGATGAGTAGTGTCCCCTACCTCCATAAGCCGCCTATCCAAAGACGTCTACTCGACGCCCATGACCATCCGCAGACTTTCAGACCTACCGCCTCGTCACGGCCATCGCCTCATCATCTTCGACACCTGAGGCTCCTACACGCATCACCCACCCCATGACCACGCGCAACAAAGATGTTACTCTCCCACCTCCATTGTACCAGCTGCACGTCACTACAACCGAAGGCATCTCCCCCGAGCCCAAGACTTATTGTGGCGCCCTCAATGATCCCAATTGGTGGACCGCCATGGTTGATGATTTCACCGCCCTCGTCAGCAACAACATGTAGGATCTGGTGCAAGCACCACCCCACGCCAACGTCGTCTCCGGCAAATGGATCATTGGATCTGCAAGCACAAATTCAACTCCGACGGCACCCTCGCCCGCTACAAGGCTCGTTGGATTTTGCGCGGCTTCTCCCAACAGCCCAGCATCGACTACGACGAAACCTTCAGCCCAATGGTGAAACCAACCACCATTCGGATTGTCTTGTCCATCGCCATCAACTCTGCCTGGCCCATCCGACAACTTGACGCCAAGAATGCCTTTCTCCATGGCAACGTTTCAGAAACAGTGTATGCTCAGTAGCCGTCGGGCTTTGTCGACCCCGACAAACCCGACCATGTGTGTTGCCTCAACAAGTCACTGTACGGTCTCAAACAGGCCCCTCAGGCTTGGTATAGTCGCTTTCACACCTTCATCACCTCCGCTGGCTTCACCAACTCCAGGACGAACTCCCCTTGTTCATCTACAACAACGGCTCCGACATCGCCTGCTTGCTGTTGTGCGTCGTTGACATCATCCTCACTGCATCGACATCTTCGCTCCTGCATCGCTTCATCGACATGCTCAAGCGCAAGTTCTCTATGAGCGATCTTGGCGAGCTTCACTTCTTCCTTGGCATTACAGCATCCCGTTCTGCCCAGGGTCTCTTCCTCTCGTAGGGCAAGTACGCTATTGAAATTCTATAGCGAGCTGGTATGACTAACTGCAACCCCTGCGCTACACCGATCGAGGCTCATTCCAAGTTGTCAACGGATGGTGGCGATCCCATCGCCAACCCGACCCTGTATCAGAGCCTCGCCGGAGCCTTGCAATACCCAACGTTCACCCGCCCCGACATCACTCATGCAGTACCACTCATGCAGTACAGCAGGCGTGCTTACACATGCATGACCCACGCGATCAGCATTTTCAGAATTTCTGGTTTTAAATATTACCTTGTCTGTCTTGATGATTTCACTCATTACCTATGGGTCTTTCCTCCAAAACTCAAGTCTGACACTTTTCCCTCTATCAAACAATTTCTTGCATATGTCGCCACTCAATTCCATTCCACCATCCAAAATTTCCAATGCGACAACGGCCGCGAATTTGATAACCAGAAAGGTTTGGATAACGACACCCAAAGACCCGGAGGTGAGTATATGTGGGTGGGAACCAAAGTGTGCTTAATACTGGGTGATGTGCAGAGGTTTCGATGGTAGGCGATTAAGGAGATAGACGGCAGTGTGTAAGGCTTCGACCCAGTAAGGAGGAGGCATGGATGCCTGGAATAAGAGTGCGGATGATGTTGTTGGTGGATCAGATAATGCACTCAGCTGTCCCATTTTGAGGAGATGTGTAAGTGAGTATATGTGGGTGGGAACCAAAGTGTGCTTAATACTGGGTGATGTGCAGAGGTTTCGATGGTAAGCGATTAAGGAGATAGACGGCAATGTGTAAGGCTTCGACCCAGTAAGGAGGAGGCATGGATGCCTGGAATAAGAGTGCGGATGATGTTGTTGGTGGATCAGATAATGCGCTCAGCTTTCCCATTTTGAGGAGATGTGTAAGGACAGGAGAGACAAAGATGAATACCATTTTGAGCACGAATTCTTCGTTATGTCAAGGGCACCCTCAACTATGGCCTCCAGATCACCCGTGGACCATCCCATGGTCTTAACGTCTACACCGATGCCGATTGGGCCGGCTGCCCCGACACGCGCAAGTCTACTTCAGGCTACTGCGTCTTCGTCGGCGACAATCTCCTCTCTTGGTCGTCCAAGCGGCAACACACTGTGTCCCGCTCAAGCGCCAAGGCTGAGTATCGCGGGGTTGCCAACGGCGTGGCCAAAGCTTGTTGGCTTCGTCAACTTCTACTTGAGCTTCATCGTCCCTTACAGAAGGCTATCGTGGTCTACTGCGACAACGTCAGCGCTGTCTACCTCTCCACCAAACCCTGTTAAGACCTTCACTTCATCCGCGAGAGAGTTGCTCTTAGCGACGTTCATGTTCTCCACGTGCCGACTTCGCAGCAATACGCCGACTTCTTCACCAAGGGGCTACCTACCGCCATCTTTCAGACTTCAGATCCAGTCTCAACGTCTGCTCTCCTCCCGATTGAGACTGAGGGGGGCTGTTAGAATAGGATGCCAATCCCCTGATTGGCTCCCTCCTTTATTAGGCTTAATTAGCTTTCATTAGCTTTCCTTGTAAATGCCCTGATTGGCTCCCTCCTTTATTAGGCTTAATTAGCTTTCATTAGAAACACGGTTGCCTATGGTACCGTTTCCTTATCTCTTTAGTTTATCTCTTTGATTATCTAGTTGTTAGGGTGGAGTCTGTTCTTATCTCTTAGAAGTTGAGTCTGTTTCTATTCTGTTAGCATTCGGTTGCTATGAGAGTCAATAAAAGGAAATACAGAAGGAAGAAAAGGTTCGCTTTTAGTACCACCAAATCGATCTCGGCTATAAAATCGACAAACCGGCCGCACCGCACCGTCTGACTATCTCGCCGTCGTAGATTCACTTCTGGCGCCCACTTTCCTCAGCGCGCAGGTCTCGCCGGGGACTCGTCGCGTTCAGTGCTCCCAAACCGGGAACCACATCAAGCGGTATCGAGCCATCCGATCCTTCCGCGCCGGACCGCAGCTGCTCCTCCATGGCGGTGAAGAAGAATGGCGATCCGGTTCGTGATGTGGAAGGCTGAAGGTTTCACTCACGGAAATCCAGAAGACCCTCACGGAGTTGGTCAAGTCGCAGGGCAAGAAACCCGCGGTTGAAGAAGAAATGGCGTGACTTCAACCCGCGTGTACTCGATCGGCGATCGTGATCTGTGGCGTCAAAACCACCGCCCATCTTCTGGCGACTTCGGCGCAAACCGCAGAGGATTGCATAGGGGGCACGGCGGCGATGATGAACCTCTGGTTCCCAGGCCGCCACGCTATGAGCTTCCCTGTCTGACCAGAACAGAGGATCCATTGCTTTAGTTCTTGGCGGTCGCGGCGGTTCGCTCGAGCCTCGACATACCTCGCCCTTAATCACGTGCACATGGCGGGGCGCATCTGGGCGAGGCCGAAGTTCTTGACAATTGGGAGATGGAGGAGGTCACATTGCTTGGGAGGACTTCTGAAACGTTTGTCTGGCGTTTCACCGTCCGCGCTTCGGTAGGACCCTTAGCGTCTGGTCAATTTGAAGCGAGGCGATAGTAGAGTGGATGACTATGCGGGAGTTCGAGAGGTTATTAGCGCGTGCTCGCGCATGAAGAGAGAGATCGGTCGAGACTTTTCTGGCGGGTTTATCCATCGCCTGGCGGCGAATGTGAGGAGGATCGTCAGGGATTTGGCGAGGCGGTAGGATTTCTTGTGAAGCGGGCCTTGAGGAGGCCTTTGGATCGCGTGCGGCTCGAGCGCGCCATCTCTCAGAAGCGAACCGTCCGACCTTCGGTCGGGGGCTCAATGGCGCCAGCGTTCCGTCGTGGCAGCCTTGGCCGCTCCGGTGTGCATCCGTGGTACGTGTCGGGCATCACGGCCCGCGGCCGCGCGCAATGCCACGACTCAACTCGGCCTCGGGAAGTCAGCGCAGCCGCGGGCATCGGGGCTCTTCATCGGCAAGTTCTCCTCCGGGCCAGCCCGGTGAGTCTTGATGAGTTAAGCGGAAAAGAAGAGCCAAGGGGCTATGCTTTAATTGTGACGAAGTTTTCACTCGGGGGCATCGCTGCAAGCGGTTGTTCTGTTTTGAAGTCATAAACGAGGATGAAGGGGATGGCCTGGCGGAAGAAGAAACAGAGGAAGAAGCCGAGCTTTCGGCTCTGGCGTTGAAGGGGCCTCGCAACAACAGC
This sequence comes from Guadua angustifolia, assembly GCA_036346375.1. Lineage (NCBI taxonomy): Eukaryota > Viridiplantae > Streptophyta > Magnoliopsida > Poales > Poaceae > Guadua > Guadua angustifolia. The sequence continues at coordinate 43,639 of JAYEVE010000396.1, forward strand.
ACCATGCAACTGGGTCTGCTTATGCGTGGCCAATCTCTACATGCCTTGGTGGATACAGGGAGCACTCATAACTTCATCAGTGGATTCATTGCAAAACGTCTGGGCATTAGCCACGGACCAGGAACTGGGCAACAGGTTCGGGTGGCCAACGGCGCACAGCTACCTTGCTTGGGCCGTTTCACGGAGGAGTTCACAGTGGAGGCTCATGCATTCCGGGCGCCGTTCTTGATCATTCCTCTGGAGGGATTTGATGTGATATTAGGCGTCCAGTGGCTCAAACCTCTTGGGGATATCCAATGGAATTTCGAGTCCATGCGGATGTCCTTCAACACGGACGGGCACAGCATCTCTCTGAAGGGCATCGACACAGGCCCCATCGGCCTTCACGCGTTGCCGCTAGCCACACAACCGGAAGGACTGGCGTGCCTCCTTGGCGGACTTCAGCGACTTATTTACGGAACCTCGATTGCTGCTTCTACCGGCGTGTGATCATCGCATCTGCTGCGGGGCAGCCTGCGGATCGATGGTGGTCCGCCCTACCGCTATCCGTTCGAGCGAAGGATGAAATTGAGAAGCGATGCGAGCCATGTTGGCCCAAGAATCATCCTTGATCGTTCTCCATTTTCCTCTCCAGTACTCTTAGTCGCCAAGAGCGATGGGTCGTGGCGGTTCTGCGTGGATTACCGCGCCCTCAACGCCAAGACCATTAAAGACAAGTTTCCCATTCCGGTGGTGGAAGAACTCCTCGATGAGTTGCATGGCGCCCATATTTTCTCCAAGCTCGACCTCCGTTCGGGCTACCATCAGATCCGTATGGCGAAGGATGATATCCACAAGACAGCGTTTCGCACCCACCATGGCCATTTCGAGTTCCTGGTTATGGCCTTTGGCTTGTGCAATGCACCGTCCACCTTCCAGGCCCTTATGAATGACGTCCTCGCAGATTTCCTCCGTAAGTTTGTTCTCGTCTTTTTTGACGATATTTTGATATCTGATAAGACCATTACGAACATCGCAACACTGCATTGAGGTCTTTGGAACGCCTGCGGCACCATAATCTCTTCCTCAAGCGTACCAAATGCGCATTTGCGCAACTGGAAGTGGGCTACTTGGGCCACATCATCTCCAGCAAAGGGGTGGCCGGATCAAGAAAAACTCAAGCTATTGCGGTATCAGGTTTGCCGCCGCTTGATCCCAGGCGTCGCGGATTCCTCGACCTCATGAGTTACTACCGCCGTTTCATCTGCATTATGCTTCCATCGAGAGCCAGCGGCCCTTCTGCGGTGGGAATTCGATGGACACTGAAGCGGCGCAAGCATTCCAGGCGCTGAAGCTTGCTCTGCAATCGGCTCCGGTGCTTCGTCTTCCGGACTTCGCCGTCACTTTTGTGGTGGAATCGGCGCTTCGGCTCGAACATCGGCGCCATTACGCATCGGGAGGGCACCGATGGCGTATTATAAGCGAAAGTTGGCGATCGCCACGATCGCCTTGCAGCGTCTGAGCGGGAGCTCATCGGCTGTCTAAAGCCATCCGCCATTGGCGGCCAGTATCTTTAAGAACAGCAGTTCATCGTGCGCCGCAAACCATGCAAGCCTCAAATACCTTTTGGAACAAGCCACGGTAACTCCTCCTCAGCGGCATTGGCTCGATGAAATTGATGGGGTTCGATTTAGGGTGGAGCATTAGCCGGCCGTTCAACAAAAGCTGAGATGCTCTCTCGCGTATGTTCGACGGAGAGCCTCTATGTCTTTGCCCTTTCTCTCGGGTGAGTCGATCATGGAGGAGTGGCGTGCCATTCACGCCAAGACCGGAGGTCCAACGTCATTGCAAGAGCTCCAGCACCGGGGTCCCGGAGGTGCAGATGCTGGCGCTTTGGTGGAATGGACAACGGTGGATGGCCTCCTCTTCCGGAAGGGTCGTCTGCATATTCCTTCTTCTTCGCCCGTGTGCCAGCAGGTGGTGGCGGCTTTCCATGATCTCACCCATGAGGGTATCCACAAGACTCTCCATCGGGTGCGCCAACAGTTTTCGTGGGACAACCAGCGTCATACTGTTGCAGAGTACATCCGACAGTGTCGCATATGTCAACAAAATAAAATCAGCACGCTGTCTCCTGCCGGACTTCTTCAACCTCTCCCTATTCGCGGCATATGCGGTCCAGAGCATCTCGATGGATTTCATTGTGGAGTGCGCCTAAGTCCCACAGTATGATCGGTCATCTTGGTCGTGGTCGGTAGTCTCTCCAAATATGGACACTTCATTGCCCTCAAGCGGTCGACTTATTGGTATCGCGTAATATATTCTTCGACCAGGTGGTTCATCTCCACGTCATGCCGAACTCGATAGTCTCTGACCGCGACCCCGTCTTCACCAGTGCCTTCTGGCAGGACCTTTTCAAAAGGTGTGGCACCCGCTTATTGACATCATCGGCTTACCATCCCCAGACCGACGGTCAGACGGAGGTGGTTAATCGCACGTTGGAGATGTACTTGCGTTGTCTGGCCATGGACACTCCAACCGAGTGGGTCAAGTGGCTGCCATGGGCAGAGTTTTGCTACAACACCTCGTATCACTCAGGACTTCGTATGGCTCCCTTTGAACTTGTCTATGGTCGGCCACCGCCGAGCCTCCTCCCGTACAGCCAAGGGGCCACTTCCATCGATTCGGTGGATTGTCAGCTCGTCGAGCGTGACGTTCTGCTGGCGCAAGCTCGTAGCCATCTCCTCCAAGCACAGAACAGAATGAAGCAGCAGTATGACGGGGGGCATCGTGAAGTATCCTTTGAAGAAGGCTCACAGGTGCAGCTCGACTCCAACCCGGCGTGATTTCCTTCGCGGAATGGCGGCCTAAACTCGCCCGAGTTCTTTAGGTAGTACAGTCTTTCGCCGGGTCGACACGGTGGCTTCTGAGCTTGCCTGCCTAACGCGGCCGTATCCTAATGTGTTTCATGTTTCCTTGCTCAAGCCATTCCATGGTGAACCTCCGCAGGCAACACCACCCCTGCCGGATGATTTGTCCTTCACTGGACGATCGACCCGACCCGTAGCCCTCTTGGCTCAGCGTTTCATCCGGGGCGGTGGCAATTCTTGGTTCAATGGGAGGAGCGGCGTCAAAGCGACAGGTGGATGCCATTGTCCTCGGACGGTCTCATCCCGACTTCAAGCTTGAGGACAAGCTTGGTCTTCAAGGGGGAAGTGATGTTATGGATCGAGTATACTTCAGGCGACTTGGCAAGGGAAAGGAGAGCCAAAGCAAAGCAAAGGAACCGGGGAAGGGTCGAGGGCACAACGTCTCATGACGTGAAGGATGGGCAATGACTGGCGAGAACACTGATTTGCTATGGTAGGCTTCCTTATCTCTTTAGTTTATCTCTTTGATTATCTAGTTGTTAGGGTGGAGTCTGTTCTTATCTCTTAGAAGTTGAGTCTGTTTCTATTACTGTAGCATTCGGTTGCTATGAGAGTTCATTAGCCTTCCATTAGCCTTCCTTGTAAATGGCCTGCACAGCCTGTACATGCACCTCTGTAAATTATTTTTTCGCCTCACGCCTACAATGGAGTATTATCTGATTTCTCCCAATTTGCGCCTCTAACAGAAGCCTTGGAGGAGCTTGAAGTTCAAGAGAATAACGAGGAAGAAGAAGTACTTGCGGAGTCTGAGGCTGATGATGATGATGATTTTGGCGAGAGTCCGGCAAGTACTGCCCATGATGATGGGGCAGAATCAGATGGTGACAACAACAATGTCATGCTTGACATGGATCATTTTAGCTCGGATGAGTAATTTGAGGCGGCTTTCATGAGGATGTTTTAGATTTCGACTTTGAAGCTGTTGAACTTTTGGTGAATTGTCATGATGTGGCCTTTGGGCTTACTTTTGCCCTATTTGGACTTACGAACTTGTCCTAATATTTTATCGTCATTATCATTAAGAACTCGTCACTTAGTTATGATAATTTGCTACCTTATTTAATTTTTGTGATGTCATTTTACTAATTTACTTGCTATGTGGCTGTTTGTTATCCTGTTTGTAGCTATGTGCAATACGCATGGTCTGCATACGTGATACATGATACATTTTTGTCGTAACATTCATTTACTTGTCGAATGGTCATTTGATTTGATTGCTCTACTGACTCTCTGTCCTTCAAAATTTCAGGGTACTGTGGCTGTTGGCTTACCGTCCGGACTCTGGGCAGAGAAATGCCACTAGATGTGGCCTTTGGTGGGCAGTTGGGCACTGGGCAGAAATGCTTAAAATAAGAGGACACTCAGGACAGTATAGGGAGGCATTCCTTGCATTCTGCTGCATTGCTTGAGCAAGCCGCTTGTTGCTATTTGTTGTCCAGTCTGAGTCCACCTATGCTTCAGAAGTATGGATTTCAACTAATCTTGGCTGGCAATAGTTACTACATATCTGATCAGGTGTATAATAATTTCTTTACTGCAGTGATATTTTAGTAATGCTATAGAGGTTGTTTGAATCTGTGTTGAGTTCATCTCCCTTAAAATGCATAAGCAACATGCTGTTCGGGCATACAAAAGTGCTCTGTTTGTTTACAAACAAAATCCTTGGAGTAACAAACAAAATGAACCAAGAAAGTGATTTTTGGCTCAAAAAAGGCAAGAAATCAATTTATTGTTGTACTTATGTGTTCTGCTCTTTATTTCGTGCAAAACAGTACATAAACATGTCTTAAACTATTGCTAGAAGCATAGAACTTGCTCAACCCTTAGTGTGCTGAATATCTGTTGTCTAGTCACGGCTAGTCAGTTGACTAGTCACCCCTACGTCAACTCGACTCGACTTGACGACTTAATAAGTATGAACCACAGACATTTTAGTTGCTTTTAATTAAGCTGTAACACAAAGTAAACCTAATATGCCTGAAATAACAAACATCATGCACTCCCACCGTTTGTAAATGTGAGCCAGTTTTTACTTTCCATGGTCTTGGATACAATACAACCATTGAGTTTTACGATAATATGTTAGTATGGTTGACAAAAGAATAATGTTATAAAGCAAATTTATTGGAAGATCTACTAGTGTTATTTTTCATGTGGATAATGTAGATGTCTTGCATATATGTTGGTGATCAAAGTTGCAAATCATGACTGCACATGTACTAATATGCCAAAATGACATATATTTAGAAACCGAGGAAGTAACGTTTTTTGGTTTCCAGGAAACTAGATGGGCGTTTACAAGCACATGGAAAAAATCTAACCTATAAAACTTGGTATTGCAGATCATGTAGAGAGACAAAGCTAATAAGAACCAGTTCAGTGTTGATGTTTTGTGTTTGTTTTGCATTGTGCTATGCAACCTAGCTAAGGAGAACCTTTAGCTCTTCACCCACTGTTGCTCAACCCAGCCTTCATACAATACCAAAAAAGATGAACAGAGCATTCTAATTCAAGTAAGTAAAACATATTAAGAATTGAAAAGGAGAAAGAAAATCCAAAGATGTTTGCTGAATTAGCTGATATCTGTAAAGCTGAACTACATAGTACATAGTGCTACAAGTGAGCATTTATTAATCATGATATATTACAAAAACAATGTGGCCAGTGGATACGTTGTCTCTGGAAGGTTGGTACTCGATAGCAGTGCCTCAATTTGAGATAACAATATTAAATAGTAGTATAGGCTTCTTTTTGCACTTGAAAATTCAAATAAAACGCCTGGTCAATTGCTGGAAGTAACTAATCTCAAAACAGGCATAAAGTTTGCAAATGAAATCAAAGACCTTATGCTTAAGTCTTCGGAGTACAAAGGGCCGAAGAACCTGGTGAAGACGATTTATGATCAGCAAGTTTTCCTCCTCTGACAGTAAGGCCTTTAGGAAGAAAAGAAAATTGGAGTCAAACACAGTTTCTTTCCAACATAACAATGCTGCACCGCACAAAACAAAGAAAATTGAAGAGTTACCTCATCGGGTGAGTTATCACCATTACTTTCAAAAGGTTTGTTAAACCACTGAGAGAAGTCTTCTGAAGAGTTAAATATATTGGGCAACAGAAAATTCAAAAGTGCCCACAGCTCCTCAAGATTGTTCTTCACAGAAAAAGTGTACCAAATAAGCAACAGGTGTGTGTGTGAGGGGGAAATCGTAGTTCAGTAATACGAATGTAATATAGAGATCATTGTATAAATACAGGAACAAGCAGTTGAACGCAGACATTACTTCAAAAGCAAAGATAGAATCAAAATGTAACAGTACAAGTGCAAACATTAGAACCTGCAGAGGTGTTCCTGTCAGCAATAGCCGATGACAACTTCGATAATGCTTCAAATCAGCATTGAGCTTACAAGACGCATTCTTTATACGGTGCCCTTCATCGATTATTATATAGTGCCACTGTATTTTGCTTAGCTTTGGCCTGTCATGCTTGTTCATCAAGTACTCGTATGTTGTCAAAAGAACATTGAACTTCTGATGGACAATCATCTCTCTGGGGAAAAAACTAGCTAAAGTGAACAAAATCTTCGCATGAACTAAAAGAAGGATTAAATTGAAGAATTTAGCATTTACTTAAACAGTCTGCGCCTTTCTTCTGGAGGACCAGCATAGACAATTTTATTTATACTAGGAGCCCAGAAGTTGAGTTCAGATTCCCATCCAGGTAGAACGGACGATGGTACAACCACAAGAAATGGTCCCCGGTCATTTTTTGTTTCCATAAGGTAGCACAACAAAGAGATTACCTGCCAAAGTAGCAAGGCAAAATAAGCAGAATTCAGGTAATTATTTTAATAACATAACATAAAAAACGATCAAGAAATGCTGAGTGGCACTGCACTAGATCTTACTTGTACTGTTTTACCAAGACCCATCTCATCAGCTAAAATTCCATTCAAATTATTATTGTACAGTGAAACCAACCAACGCAAACCATTCATCTGGTACCTGTAAAGTATCATAGCAAGTAGTAACTCAAGAAAATGAGCACTGAATGATCAAACAAGTAGCAGAGATAAAAAAGTCAATGAACTAATAAAGACTAGATCACACAAAACAAAAAAGCAGAACAGATGAGGAGCGCAACTTACTCTCGCAATTTCCCACCCACAAGATAACAAGGCTGGTCATTTACAATCTCCTTTACACTAAAAAAGCGTAAGCAATTATGAAAGAATTAGAAAAGGATTAGAAAGTTAAGTAGCAAATAATGAACATTAGAAGACTATCGTATAAGAATTAAATAAGTGAAGCATGTAATTCTATCCAATCCATGCAGTACCTGTGGGCCAATTGATAGTATTTTTCATTGCTTTCAAGATAATGCTGGAAAGAGGAAAACACAGTTAAGTAGATCTTTAATAAAAAATGCATCTAATCAAGACTGAGAGAGATACGATGAAAGAACCTGTGGCTGATAGCTCTCATCTTCAATATCGTTTGCAGTGTCACTCTTATCAGAAACATAAGATGCACGGCCATCCATAGGCTTGGCACCTTGTAATTTAGACCCGAGCTTCTGTAGATATTTCTCGGTTTCTCGCAGTAGTTGCTTAACGCGATCAGATTTTGCATCCTACAAGGTAGCAATTCTTATCAGAAGTGACTTAGACCAACAAATATTGATAAATTAAAATGAAGGGTTAAGCTCAAAATATATAAGCAAACAAAACTCACCTGGACCATCCTAAGATACCCTTCAACGTCATTGTTCTTAAGCAGATTGATCTTCTCCCGTTGGATTCTATCCAGCTTCTCCCGATGAACTCGTTCTTTCCGCTTGTGAAACTCTTTTATGTATCGATTGAAACCCTTCAAGCGTTCTCTCTTAACCTTGAAACTGTCCTCCATTCTCTCTCTGCAAGTTCCATAGGCAAAGCAATTACCAAATGGCATAGGCAAAATGTTTAATGAGCATAAACCACAAGCATACTGTGTTTACAAACTTTCCTAGCATAAACTATTTCTGTTATGGCTCTAAAAGAAGAGGAGTCATTTTAGTTAGTGTACATACAAAATAGAAAACAGGAACACTACTAGAAAGCCACTGCATTCCCAAACTCACCCTAAATCATTAATAGTGTAATCATTCAACAGTGAGTTACCCAATGAAAAATGAACCGTAACACATATGCTACAAAATTGAAAAACATTGGGTAGAGAAATAACTTCAAATACTGGCTACAAAAAGAAAGAACTCAACTGAAGAATCCAAGAGAGATTGTTATCCAACCTGTGAGTCTCTATATCAGCAAAGAACTCCTTTTGTCTCTCACGAATTCTCTTTTGCCTTTCCTCCTTCATTTTCTGTTCAATTTTTTCAAGCTGTTTCACACGGCGTCCATGCCTGTGTTTCTTTACTGCTTTTACACGCTCCAAGTCAGCTGTATTAGGCTTGAAAAAGTCTAACAAAAATTCACTGCCCAATAGAAGCAAGAAATTAAAACAAGGATTGTATAACCATAGAAACATACAGTCAGCGTAAGGAGAGAAATTAAACACTAGTGATCTCCAATGACAAGCAAACCTGCGCACACGACGTTGAAGTGGGAGAAGTTGAAGTTTTTTCAATTCAATGACACACTTTGTCTTCGCAGAAAAATCTTCAGATGAACCAACATTTTCCTGAAGCAAACATAAGAAATTAAAATTTGCAACAAGGTGGCTTACAGAGAACAAGATGCTACATATACTAGTGTAACACACACAGACACATGCACGCACGCACACACAATATCCTGTTTATGTACACCAGATGATCATTATAAGAAAACAAAAACACTGGTACGGTGAAGAAAAGACTGAATTTTGGAAATGATAAAGATCATGTATATATGAAACAGAAACACATAAACATGTATAGAACATTTCCAAATGATGTTTTTCCCATTTCCAGGCTTCAAAGTGAAGAAGGTAGGAGAGACCTTTAGCTTCTCATAGGACGCTGAAATTCTTTTATGTGCCTTCTGCTGCTCTAATACCTTTTTTTTATTTTCTTCATATTTTCTCTTTTGACAATCCATGATCCATTTTTCAGTCATTGTGTACTTTGGAGGAGATGATAGTGAATCATCATGCTCGGAGAAATCCTCATCTCCTTCATCAGCAGATCGATCAGACACAATCTCACCCATGTGACTGCAATTTTCAACCTCATTGCCAGCTGTCTCTAGAGTTTGATCCTTTCCTGGTAAATTGGAGTTGTAACCATCAACAGGCATGTGATGCTTCAAAGGTGCAAGTGATTCTTTAGATGCTTCATCATGTAACCGAGCTTTGGCCAATAAGGCAGCTTCTGAATTCGGATGATGCCTAGTACCACCCAAAGCAGATGGTCCCTGGCCTCCCCAACTTAAATTCCTATTCAAAATTTCTGCATCAGCCCTGTAGGTCTCAGGGGCAATTCTTCTTGCATCGCCCTGAAAGTGTGACTGCTGTCGTCCAGATGGCATGGGAGATACAGTCTCTTCAGAACATATTTCAGAACCAGTTCCCTGTATAACAACAGCTTGGTGGATATTTCCTACTTCCATCAAGGACTTCTCATGTTCAACTATCTTGACCTTCTTTTTGGCAATTTCTGGGTCCTTTGATGAGGAATCAACTTCTGCAATAGTGCCTGCAGATGTTGATGGAAGTCTAGATATATCACTGTGCCTACCATAAATAGCAGAGTTCTCCTGATTGTTTCCATTTTCCCTTTCAGAACCATCAGCCACTCTGCTCTCGTTACCTATCTGACCTGCACCGCACCCTGATTTTCAAGTATAAATTCATCAAGAATATGATAAATCAGACACTTCAGGCAATGGGTTCTGTTCTTAGGTCTTACCTTCTGCAGGGGGTCCTCCACCAAAGGCAATTTCAAGGTGCACCTTTCTGGGCTGCATATTGTTTCTACAAGAAAGAGTAGCCTACATGAGTGCTACAGAGATGAAGTTTGAATACTAATTATCCTACAACCCTCTGACCATGGATGCATTATGTGAAAGAACAACACGCAAATGAGGATAAGAAAGAATGCACGGACCTAAATGCAAGAAATACTAAGCACTGTGCTCTGAGCTGCTTCAACTGTTGTTCTTTGAATGGCATGTTGGGAGAGGTGTGAGACATTTGATACGGCCCAACATTTCTATTTGGAAGGGAAGATAATCTTCCATCTTGCAAAGATGAATCGGCCCTCTGTGGTGCTCTGCTAATACCTTGCCTTTCTTGCAGTGAACTGCCCTGCAAAGTTATATCACATGTGTGCGTCTAATAAAGTACCTCTAGAAGATTGCATTAACTAGTGGAATATAGATATCAATGAACAGCAGACTAGATGACCAAACAAAAAGTTTCTTAAGCTGGCTGGCAGAAACAGGTTACACTATCAGATGATCAACCTGGCAGAAAAACCACTAAGGCATGCATGTAGAGATTATCAAAACATGACACAAGATACATTATGTGCGCAAAGCTCGATTAGAACCTTATGACCTTCTTATTTGGTCGCCAACAAATGCCTAAAAAGGTACAGTATTGCAATGTATCCATACTACTAAAAGAAGAAAAGGAAGTGGCCCATGAAAAGTCACCTAACATGAGTAAACACCGCAACAAAACTTCTGCATTTCACTAAAAAGGTTTTCTAAAAAAAAGTCACAATGTATATCCGAAATAAGATGCAAGCCAATATTTTAACACATAATCTTTATGGGTTAACCCAAAGGTCTTACATGCGTAATCCCCAAATGGGCTCCCCCTTTAGCACCAGAATGAAGTTCAGTGCCAGTATTGCCAGCCGCCAAGTCCTTTCCCTTGTCCAGAAACTGTGAGCCACCTCCGAAGGAAGAAGACAGGTAAGGAGGAATTGTGGGGAAATCCATTTGTGATGTTGAAGTAGGGTTAAAAGCTCCTTGCGACCCTACATTAACTTTCCCTGCAGTATAAGCAAACTCATTATGATAAGAATTTGAACTTCAATGTCTTTAATAAGGCTGTTATTTTCTCTTTTTTTACTGGAAGTACCTTCGACATTGACTCCAGGCTTCATTAAGTTGGGAACAGACCCTTGAGTATTCTTCGTAATTGGACCTTGTGGATTTTGGTTCCAGCCAAAACCAGCATTAAACAAATTCACTCCTCCGAGCATACTTTTCTGCAACTCGGCAGGGATATTACCAGAAGCCAGTCCTTCAGCAAAATCTGAAATTTGTGACATTGTGAATGGATTTGATGGTTTACTCTTGTCAGTAGTTCTCCCAGCAGAAACTGATGGACCTTCCGTGTGAGCCCTGAAAAAAGGTGCACCACCAGGTAAGGGTGGCACCTGAGCAGTAGCTCCTTGCAGTGCATGTGATTGCTCATGCTCAACTCCCTTGGAAGGCTGACCTTGTGTACCAGCTTTGCCAGTCTTTTTCCCTTTTCTAATATTGTGTCCAGTAGAGAAAGCATCTGATTTTGAGTTGTCTTCAGAATGCAAGTCCCCTGGTGCTCTTGAATCCATCCTTTTTCTCTTCGAAGAGGAGGTTTTCTTGCTTGTTTTTTCATCAGACTTCAAAGAATCATGTGAATTCATAGATCTCGTGTCCTCCATTTGCAGACTTGCAGGGCTTTCAAATCCAGAGGACCTACCACTCTTTTGTGACATGGAGCCTTGATGAATATCAGCCCCTGGGACATCACCCCTATTTTGAGCCCCTGGGACATCACCACTATTTTGTCCTGATGGAACCCTACCTGAAATAGATGACCCATGCCTTGACATATCGGTTGAACCTGACACCATAAAAGAACGCATCAGAAAATCATATTCAAATCTCTAAAACAGTGACCTCAAATTTTCCTTTCAAGTTGGTTACCTGATGGAAACTGCCATAATCCAGCTTGCCCGCTACTTTGGGATGCATCACTTCCAACCATGAGAGACTGACTACCGATGATCCCTTTGTCCTTTGACATAGCACCACTAGAATCTCCTGCTTGTGGACCACCAGCAAATGGAATTCGTGATGATCTCAATGCATCCATATCGATTCCATGTTGGCTTACAACAGTCTCCATCGCCCTGCCGACAGACGTTACAGATGCTCGAACATTTTTCGAATTAGAAAATGATGAAAACTCAAGCTCTACAACGTGAAAACGTTGATAGAACCTTCTGAACTACACAGAATCCTTTCACTTTGTATTTCAAACATCCATGTAAAAGGTAGACCAAATTGGATTTTTATTGTTACTACAGATTGCAAATCATATGACACCAACTAGTATAAAGCATATAGCATTCAATGGTGTCACTAAGAACATTTTAAGACAACTAACAAGCAAGAAATTTTTTCAGTTGAAGAACATTTAAAGAACTCCTTTCCTAACAAGTATTTGAATTTAAATTGATGACAAATTTTTCTTTAGAAAAGATAGTGAAGAACTAAAGCAAATATTTACCTTGATATGACTTGATATGGCAGTGACTGTTCCTTTCCGCTTTGTTTCATATGTTGACATATCTGGAAGATCAAATGGAGAAGCAAGGTTATGGTTCAGTTTTAAAGTTTTCATGTTATTCTGCATTATTGGTTGAGCTGCATACCACGAAAAGTTTTGTTGCTAATTTAGCAGGCTCATCCTTCGACTCCTGAATAAGTTTATGAAGAAGCTTCGCAGCCTCCACTTCAACATGTTGGGATGAAGCCATTTGTGAACTCTACCTGTCATCAGAGTGAGATTATTCGAGAACAAAATAAATAAATCATAGTCCAATTAATATTTGTAACAGGCAGCCAGTAATTCATGTAAATGAGCAAATGTGGCGGCCTTCAAGCATCAAATACAGTACATAAGTACAGATAAAGTGGAATGATGTTTCAGGACTATTTTTAGTAGATGCAGACTGTTAATGCAAAGTAGCATATTTAGTAAATAAAAATGAGCATAGTGCTATAGTTACATAATTACCAACACTAGAACTTAAAAAAATATTGGCCTAGGTTTTGCATGCTCAACGCACATCTAATGCCGTGTATATTGATAGCAGGTGTCACGCATGATCTTGCTTTAGTGTAAGCTTTTACGGAGAAAACACCTAGGATATCACTACATACGCAGCTAAATTTTAGAAATTTGGTATTTCAGGCTTCATGATACATGGCATGGGGTACCGGAACAAGCCTACACCATTCCCTGCATGCAACGGAATAGCTCCCACTGATTAAAACAGCAATCAGCTCCATGACACCAATCAACTAAAGCATCACTAACAAGACATACCACACTATAATACAACTCACCAAGCAATTAAGTGCAACCAGAAACAAATTAATCAGATCATGGCTAGATAGTACACACATCAAGCAAATCCGGGACCACATCAAAAACATCTCAATCCCACGATTGGGGAAAAAAACAAATATTTGATCGTACAGGCTTTTCTTCGCCACACAGGATGCTGGAATTATTGCACGGACTAGGCCAATTCGAACAAACAGCGGGCTCAAAACTACTAACTACAGCAGAAGCTCCATGTCCCAACGCGATCTCCCCAAAAAGCTCCCCGCAAACTTCGCTCCCCAACTTACGCTACTAAGTACTAACCCTAGTTGAGAACAAAGACACACTGATCGCTTCGTATCCGAGACCACGACTCCCAAATCGGACCACTAGGAGACCAGACCTACGCTCCCGTAAGCTCGAAATAGAAGGAAAACATACCCAGAGAAGTCGTCGCAGCTTACAGTGATTCCGGATGGAGGACAACCCTAGCGAAGGGACGAGAGGGGTGGAGCCCCCGAGCCGCCGCGCGCGGAAGCTGATGGTCGCCAGCGGCGGCGGAGGGCCTCCGGGGAGCGCGGCGGCGACGATGAGCCGCGCGTGAGCTACGTGCCAGAGCTCGCGCGCGCCGCCTCCGCCATTTCGACCTTCACAGTGTTCCCTTTCCTGCTTTCTCTTCAACTACTTGTTCTTCTTTCCGTTGCGAGGGTGGGTGGGTTTAGCCTTTAGCTCTTAGAAATGGGCGAGGGGTGGAGGCCGGATCTGTTTAGGGCTGTGTTGGGCCAAAAGCCCTCTTCCAGGCGTCAAAACAGCCTGATTGTAAAGTAACTAGACAAATAATTTATAGTAGAAGTATCTTTAAAACTTCAGTGACTAAAAAGGTGTTTCGCATGTCTCGTTTGGTCGCCGTTTCTCCATCTTCTCCCCACTCGCCTACCACCCGGTCCCTGTCTCTTTGCCTCTATCTCCTCCCCACTCGGCCGCTACCTGATCACTGCTTTTTGTCTCCTCTCTGCTTGATCACTGCCTCTCCATCTCCCTCCTGCTTGACCGCCACCTGGTTCGTTGCCTCCCTATCTCCCTCCTGCTCGGCCTTCGCCTCCCCATCTCCTCCCCGCTTGGTCGCCGCTCCCCATCTCCTCCCTGCTCGACCGTCGCTCGATTGCCGCTCTTAGTCTCCTCTGCCGCTCAGCCGCCGCCTCCCCGTCTCCCTCCCACGCGACCGTTGCCTCCCTGTCTCCTCCTCGCTCAGCCTTCATCTCCCCGTAGCTACAGTTGAAGACAACAAAAGGCTAATTTGCTAAACGGTCTCTCAGGAAAAGCTACAGTCGTCAACTATAGCTGTTTTTCAACCTAACAAGCTAAAAGCAACTTTTCAGCCCAGCCATAACCCCCAAATAGGGCCTTGGTGGGCTAGTCTTTTGTATACGCAGCTGAGCATATACAAATTATATAACCTTAACCCTAAACCCTAACTTGAACTTAACCATAAACCCTAACCTAAAACCCTGACTTAAATTATGCAAACATATTAACTATAATTTTTGGGATATATTGGATATGTCAAAATTTTTAAGATTAGGTCCGTCTATTGCCAGTAAGCTTTGCAAAAGTTTATAGGGAAAATTCACATTTAGCTTGTTTCTATTAAATAAGAAAAATCTAGTGTGGAACATAATTTCATATAAATTTTAGAGAAAATAGTATTATTCTCAAGGGTTTTCCTTCAACCCCATCATAACAAGGGGAAGTGTCTCGAGGAAGGGCTTACAAAGGTAGACTCATAGTACGGGGAAAGGCACGCCAAGTGATAGGAGTGGGCAACATGCAAAATAGCTCCAAGATAACATGGGCTCGTGGTCTAGTAGTCAGTCTTCGAGCCATTTAGGGCTTCCCCAGTGAGCAACCTGGGTACCCTGTGTTAGAGTACAGCTCGATGCCCTATGAAGAGGATCAGGATGGGTACAATCACTACTAGAGTCACGAATCGAGCATGTCGTTGTTGTTCGACTACACTGATCTCTACATTGATCCATACACATGATATATGACTATCATGTATCTGCACTAGTCGAAGAATCATTTGGGCTGGATGACGCATTACAAACACTAAAAGTCCGCTGGCTATCGTGGGACGTGAACTGGGAGGAGTACAAGCAAGCCTATGAGAGGAAGTATGGCGAGATCATTATCGATGACACGACGGTGGAGGTTGCACCATGCACGTACTACTACTCGTAGGTACATCAATGCATAGTTGTCCACAGAATCATTTTACTCGTGTAGCACATCTTCATACAATACATGTTCATGCTCCTTTAATTATTCCTCTTGCAGGTGGTTCGAGCTAACCGGTAGATTGTAGCATTATCCATGCTTCGATAGGTATTTCTCTCATTTATTATGTTCAAAACAATTGCAATAGATAAAATATAATGGATGGAATGCACAGCATAATTTCAAATTTGTAATGTAATGGGATTTCAAAGGTGTTTATGAATTGTCAATTGTCATGCAATGGGATGGATGCAATGTTATAATATTGGTGAATGTGAATGTCATCTGTGTCAATTTTATTTTATATATATCATTTGTGCTCACAGTATATATTGATTGTTGCCAAATTAAAGTGTTAGAATCCGAAAATCAGGCGAAATGTTTTACATCCAAACATATAGGAAATATAGATAAATGCTTGCAACCCTGATTGTTCAAACCAGCATTTCTGGCAGAACTTGTAAGAACATGCCAACAAAATTATCTTCCAACCCTGATTGGGGGAGACTTTAACATTTTGAGAAATAGCAAAGAAAAGAATAAGGATAGGTTCAATGAACGTTGGCCTTTCTTATTTAATGCTGTGATTGATAACTTTGATTTAAGGGAGATAGATCTCTCTGGTCGTCAATTCACATGGGCGAACTCTTTACCCAACCCTACTTATGAGAAGCTAGATAGGGTCATTATGTCTACCGAATGGGAGTTTAAGTTTCCTATAGTCTCTGTTCAAGCTTTGGATAGGGTATATCGGATCATACTCGTTATTGGTAGATCTTGGTGCACCGACTATTTCGGGAACTCTAGACCATTCCGGTTTGAGTTGAGTTGGTTTACGCGAGAGGATTTTTTGATAAGGTGGTTGAAATCGGAATAAACCGCTGCGAGTACATAATTACGTTCATCGATGGAACCGCAAATTAGGGGCTTTTGCGAGTTTCTTCGTGGATGGGCGTCTCATACTAATGGAGTTTACAAAAACAAGAAAAAGAGTGCTTGTCGATGATCAATGAGTTGGATTTAACTGCTGAGGTAAGGGATTTGACTGAGATCGAGCGAGATTGTCCGGCTCAGGCTCGGGATAATCTTGCCCGGCTTCTTAGGGAAGAAGAAATCAAATATTATCAGCGTGCTAAAGTGAAAAATGTTCTCTTGGGGGATAATAATACTAGATACTTTCAGTTGATTGCCAATGGCAAACACAGGAAGAAAATGATTTATTCCCTGGATCATGCTAATGGAAAAATAGAAGGATAGGCTAACCTAAAAAATTTTATAACCAATTATTACAAAGAGCTTTTTGGTGAGCCTGAGGAGAGTTTGTTGAACCTCGATGAGGGTGAACATACTGATATTATGAGAGTTTCCCAGATGGAAAATGATCTTTTAACCACAAATTTTATGGAAAGTGAGGTCAAAGATGCCATTTTCCAGATGGAACATAACAAGGCACCTGGGCCAGATGGCTTCCGGGCTGAATTTTATCAAAGATTCTAGGAGGTTATCAAAGGAGATCTTCTATCAATGTTTAATGATCTTCATCTTTGAGGATATACCTCTATTCATCGAACTTTGGTGTGATCACTATTTTGCCAAAAGTTCAAGAGGCTAATATCATTCAGCAATTCAGACCTATTTGTCTTCTGAATGTGAGTTTTAAAATATTCACGAAGGTTGCCACAAATAGACTTAATTTGGTGGCGGATAAAGTGGTCAGCCCTTCTCAAACAGCTTTCATGCGAGGACGTAATATCCTTGAGGGAGTCGTCATTTTGCATGAAACGTTGCATGAGTTACATCGGAAAAAACTTAGTGGAGTTATTTTTAAGATCGATTTCGAGAAAGCTTATGATAAAGTCAAGTGGCCATTCTTGTTTCAAACCTTACGTATGAAGGGCTTCTCCCCTAAGTGGATATCTTGGGTTCAGTCTTTTATATCGGGAGGTAGTGTGGCGGTGAATGTCAATGGGGAAATTGGAAACTATTTTCAAACAAGAAAGGGACTCCGGCAGGGGGATCCTTTGTCACCCATCTTATTTAACATTGTGGCGGATATGTTGTCGATCTTAATCAAAAGGGCTAAAGAACAGGGGCAAGTAGGTGGGGTATTACCTCATTTGGTTGAGGATGGTCTGTCTATTCTTCAATATGCAGATGATACAATTCTTTTTATGGAAGATGACCTGGAAAAAGCGCGTAACATGAAGTTATTGCTTTGTGCTTTTGAGCAAATCTCAGGTCTCAAAATTAACTTCCACAAAAGTGAATTATTTTGTTTTGGCGAAGCCCAAGACTCCTTGGAACAGTATAAGGAGCTGTTTGGTTGTAAGCACGGGAATTTACCTCTGAAGTATCTTGGTATTCCTATTCACTATAGAAAATTATGTGAATCGATTGAAGGCGGTAGAACAACGTTTTCAAAAGAGGTTAAGTAGTTGGAAAGGCAAAAATCTTTCGGTGGGAGGTAGACTGACTTTGATTAATTCAGTTCTAAGTAGCCTGCCAATGTATATGTTGTCCTTTTTCGCGATTCCTAAAGGTGTTCTTAAGAAACTAGATTTTTTCGATCCGGTTTTTCTTGGTAAGGGATGAACACAGAAAATATCGCCTTGCTCGGTGGAACACCTTATGTCAACCTAAAGATCAAGGAGGTGCAGGGCTACATGATTTGAATATCAAGAATATAGCCCTCTTAAGTAAATGGTCATTTAAAATCTTAACAACAAAGGGCACTGGCAACAAATGCTTGAACAAATACTTAGGTTCCAAACCAATCGGGCAAGTTGAGTGGAAGCCGGAGATTCACATTTCGGTCGGCTTTAATGAAGGTGAAGCAAGCATTCCTTTGCTTTGGTACCTTTAAGATTAATAATGGATCGCAGGTGAGGTTCTGGGAGGACATTTGGCTTGAAAATCGTTCCCTTAAAGAACAATACCCAGGATTGTATAGCATCGTTAGAAGGAAAGGTATAACCATTGCTGAGGTTTTACAAACACCACAACCAAACATTTCTTGGAGACGGTCGTTGATTGGATCTAAGTTAGTAGCATGGAGGGAGTTGTCTTCACGAATTGCTAACATTCATCTAACACAGAATGATGATGAATTCCATTGGAATTTGTGTCAGAACGGCCAATTCTCAGTGAAATCCCATTATCAAGCTTTGATCAAACGTCATGTCCCAAATTTGAATAAACGTCTATGGAAACTTTGAGCTCCTTTAAAAATTAAGGTGTTTTTGTGGTATCTTAGGAGCGGGGTGATTCTCACAAAAGATAATTTAGCAAAGCGAAATTGGCAAGGGAACACAACATGTTGCTTTTGTAACGAACCTGAGACTATTAAGCATCTGTTTTTTGATTGTCGGTTATGCAAAAGGTTTGGTGCTTTATATATTTGGCTTTTGGAATATCTCGTCCGACGAGTGTAGCAAACATGTTTGGAAGGTGGTGGAGGTTTTCGATAGCAATGAGAGAAACCTCGCTCTTCTTGGTCTTCTTTGCTACATGTTGGTCTTTATGGTTAGCGAGGAATGATAAAGTATTTCAAAAGAACAATATTTCTTCTCCATTTCGAGTTATTTATTCTATTACCCATCGGCTCCGTTAAGGGGAATTTGTGTTGCACAAGGTGGAGACGCGAATCGCTTTGGTGGCGGCTACTCATTGTCTTGTTCGGTGGCTACGGACTTCTATTCTCGGGCACATGGGTGGCGGTCTAGTCTTCGGATTGCTAGTCACTAGTGTGTGCGTTTTTTCTTTTCCTTTCTTTTCTTTTCTTTCTTTGTTGGCTGTGTGCTTGTTAAGCAGAGGCCGAAAGTAATTTCAAGGACTTGTATTGTCTCGATGTAAGTTTCTTGAGATTAATAAAATGCTTCCTTAATCAAAAAAATAGATAAATGCTTGCATAATTTTTTTCATATTTTTTCAATTTTTTCTAGGATCGAGAGATCATTTCACAAGGGATTGAAAAGGGCCGAAATTTTGGTCATTTCGACCAAAATTTTGGTCTTGTGGCCGTCAAAATATCATATTTGAATTTTTTTTTCATTTCAGACAACCCAATTGAAATTCTGAAATCTCATCAAAATTTTAGATTTTGCCCACCCCAAGGTGTGGTTTGAAAATAAAATTTGTAACCTTGGTGTAGAGTGGATTCCGCTCCCTATCGTTGATAGCAAATCTAGAGAGACACAGTGAGGGTGTCAATAGAAGGTTTCTTTATACCCAGTTTGGATGTTGGAATTGGCATTGGAATTCAAGAATTGGAATTAGTAGAAGTGGATATGTCCTGTTTCGATGGCTCCAATTCACGCCCCGTGAATTGGAATTGGTATTGGAAAGCTAGCCCAATTCCATGTGGTTTTGGCGGACAACTAGATAGGGCCATGCGCGATTCAAACCTCCCGCCCCTCTGAATTAGGCTAAAATTTCCACCTGTTTGTTAGATGTGCTCTATTTCATTTTTTTTGGCATTTTTAAGGATGTTTCCTCCTCTGTTTAAAATTCAATTCAACCGTATATGTTGTTAACAATGAGATAAAATCATGTTGTAGCTGGATCATGTCGAAAAGGTCTTTATATTTGCATTGCTTCGTAATTGAAGAGAATAAAAGAAGGAAGAGAAGGAAGATGTTGGCAGAACTTTTTTTGCACCAATTGTTGTTGTAGTAGCACCTCACTAGGGAGAGAAGGCCAAGGGTGCTAGCCTGCTAGGTGAGTTTAGTGATGACGAACAAAGACATACAATTAGGAGGTATTTGCTGAAAGACATGTATGAAGGGTCTGAAGTCACATGCTATGATGAATTGTGTTTAGCTACGAGGTTATTTCTTGACTTGTGCACTATGATTACATCGACGTTGAAGAAAAGATTGCTATATTCTTGCTTGTTATGGGTCATGCATGGTCTCCCAATGAGGATGCTTTGTGGAACATGTAAGTGGTCTCTTGAGTGGTGTTAGGAGCCATTCTATCATTGATGGGGGAGATCATCAAACTTCCTAATCCTTTGGTTGAGAATCCTAAAGATTATAAATGGAAGTGATTTGAACAATGCACTTGGAGCTCTAGACGGGTGTCACATTCCAGTATCCCTCACCTCCACCTCCCTCTCTTCCCTACCTTGGTGCCCTGCCGCATGAGCGCTAGCGTGGTGACCGTGTGCCATAGGCCCTGCTGTCGGGCCGTGTGCCCTACCGCAGGCCGTGTAGGCAGTGCTGGACACGTGTCACGTGCAGGGCAGACCATGCGGTGGCATGCTCGCCACGGTTGCGTGTTGTGTTGGCTCGAGCACAGCCCATTCAAGCGTGCTATGCCGTGACACCCACCATGCCCAATTGGTAGGTCCGGCATGGCCCGAGCAACTGTGCATTGCCGGCACGGCTCATCCGAATGCGGGCCGGGTTGGGTCATGCTAACCGGGCCTAGTGTCGACCTTAAAAAGCCCAGCCCGATGCCCACCTCTGGATTTGATGGCCAAATGGATTTCAGCAAGCCATTTCAATTGTCAACCAAACAACATAATTGGAATCACAACCCATTTCTAATTTCAAGCTGAATTGGATTTGGCTCTTCAAATCTGCAGACCAATTCCAATTCCAACATCCAAACGGACCATAGAGGAGTTTAGGATGGTAAGGGGGAAGCTCAAGGAAAGGGAAAGTGGTCCTTTCTGTGATGGATATTGCTACACACTGTTAGGACCAATAAATATCTACGACTCTATTTTGTGACAATTATCTTTTGAGACTAAATACTTGTGCAGCGTGTTGCACCGATTTGGGATGATTAGAAGACCATTGTTATCGGAAAATAGTATTTAACATTTTTGTAGTGGAGATAATAACAAAGGTTGATGTGATAGTTAAAACACTTGTGAACTTTACGGGTGAGAAGGATTAGGTTTTATGTAACAGATGAGAAAATATTAGGACATTTACAGAGTAATCAATAACAACATCTATACAAGAAGAATTGGAGGCAAACCGAGCGCCAATTCGCCGCGCCTGCTTGCAAAAACCTCCGCTTTCTTGAAATTACTTGATAGATCCTTCGCGATTTTTTGTGAGACAAAAAATATTTTTTTTCTTCGTTTAGGTCCCAGTGCGGTATTTTACTGAAAAAGCCTCCGTTAATTTCAAATCGCGAACAAGCCCTTTTCTAATTTTTTCAGATAGCGAACAGTCCAAAAAATAACAACTGAGTCCCCCGCTTACGTTCGAGTCCTTTCTCCATTTTTCTCAAGGAAAATGTTTTTATACCGGAAAAACCGGAAAAAATGTTTTCGCCACCCAAAAACCGGAAAAAATGTTTTCGTCACCAAAAAATCTGATTCGTCGAAGGTTTATAGCAACTTATGTATTTGCCAACGGTCAGAATCATGGGTTTTTAAAAATGTAGATTCGTCTCAAGATTTATAGCGACTGTGGACCCATTTTTTAAGCAAACGCAAAAAAAAACCCGAAAAATATTTTCAACACCCAAAAACGGAAACAATGTTTTAGTCCATGATTCGCCGGTGGGTCCTAACGACCCATTTTTTAACAAACGCAATAAAAAAATTTGAAAAAATGTTTTCAGGCTGAAAAAAACGAAAACAATGTTTTCGTCACAAAAAACACTGATTCATCGAAGGTATCAACTTATGGATTTGCTAACGGGTCATAATCATGGTCTTTTTAAAAAAATGTAGATTCGTCAGAAGATTTATAGCGACCTGGGATTCGCCGTGGCGCCCTAACGACCATTTTTTTTAACAAACGCAACAAAAAACTCAAAAATTGTTTCGTCGCCAAAAAACCCGGAAAACATGTTTTGGTCACAAAAAACAGATTCATCAAGATTTTTAGCCCTTTTTCCTCTAGGATATTTTTCACCGGTGGGTGGTTTTGCGAACATGTATTATTACTCAGTGAACACGTAGAGTATTAGGCTCGACAAAAGAATATTGTCATCTCTGATAATTTTTCCCCCTTTTTCCTCTGGACTATTTTTGACCGGTTAGTGGTTTTGCGAAAATAAAAAAAGTTTATTTTCCCAAGCGCATGCTATCGAAATTCAACCGGCGCAGCGTAGCGCGCTTTTCCACCTAGTTTGTATAGTTTTGAACTAAATAGCAAAAATCCATATCAAAAGTATCCCGACAATATTATTGTGGGAAGTCCCTCATGCCAAATGTGCACTTAACAACTTAAACCCTATAGCATAGGAAATTTGACCAAGCATTCACCTAATTTAGACATGAGATATCATTCTAGCCTACTAGTTAATGCTAAAGTGTATTGATGATCTTTCCTCAACAGATTAACTCTTTTTGGCGAACTAGTTGGTGCACAAACTCAATATAATATGAGATGCAACAGATCTTGAGTTTAAGACCAAGATAACGTGGTTTTAAGAAAAAAATAATCGTAGCCCAAATGCATGATAGTTAGAAAAAAAATCGTAGCCCAAATGCATGATAGTCAATAGTTGACTAGTACAAAATTAACCAATAGCAAGGATGCCCTAAGTGTTTTTCAATGGGTAGCTATCCTAACACGTGTTTCCATACATCATAAGCATCTTAACTCACCTTTCTCAAAAAAATTCACTCAATTTTTTCATATTTACAAAACATCAAGCTTTGTAAGGGATTACAATTATTAGGGATTTGCTATTCATAAGTGTCGGTGTTTCGTATAACCGGCAAGTAAATTTGTAAGTCGAGTGGCCACGCGTTCCCTCTCCTTGATGGTTGACTCAGGGAGCCCAAGATGTATACTAGTTCGGGCTGAATATCCCTAAGTCCAGTTCGTGGTGGTGGTTTGTATTACTCAGGGTGCAGTGGTCTACACGGGATTACAAGGGAGGACTCAGGACAGGCCCTGAGCGCTCGTCCGAGTGAAAGAGCTCGACTGTGGATCGAGCGTGGGTCGGCTTCGAATCGGTGGCGGATGCGAATGCCGATTGATTACCGAGATGCCCTTCCCTAAGGGCCCTGCCTCCCTTTATATAGGTGGAGGGGACAAGTTACACAGGAGTTTAGAAAAAAAAAGGTAGGGGTATGCTGTGCCCGGAGTCCGATCTTGGTCTTGGTGATCGACGAGTTCTGTTTGTCCCATCTTTGGGTTAGTAGACACAACGGACAGCACTCCGTTGGGAAGGTGCGACTGCCCTCTCGCGCTTTGTCGAAGGATTTGGGCGAGGCTGGCGCTTGACTCTGGCGCCCCCCTGGCTGCCTTGGGAAGGAGCCGCCACCCGCCCCAGCATGGCCGTCGTGTCCGTGGGGAAGGTGACTAGCTTGTTGTCGGCTGTCGACGTGGCGGAAGTCGCGGAGTTGAAGCCCGTTGGGGCCCCTGCCTAAGGCCAGTCGAACTGCGGGGCATCGGACCAGTCTAGGTCGGAGCAAAGGGGCATCGAACCGGGTTCAGGTCGGAGTGGCAGGGCACCGACCCGAGGCAGTCGGAGTTCTCTCGGTGGGCTTGACCGAGGACGAGGATCCTTCGTGACCCGATGAGGCCTTTAGTCAGAACGTGGCCTAGAATGGCCTATTTGGTGTTCCATCCAATATTCGGTGACAACCCCATCTTGCTGTGAGGGACGGAGACTTTGGTAATACCCTCTTCAGCACTCTGCATCGCTGCTAGTCTTGCTGCCATGTCCATACGATTGGGAGAAAGACGATCTTGAAATAGATGTATACTTTACTGTGGAGTACTCCTGGTATGAGTATTCATCAGTAGCCCCCGGGGCCGTCCTGGAACGCGTGCATTCCCGGATGGGCCCATCATCTTCGGCGGTGCGATCTCTTCGCATGCATGGCGATGCTTCGGCTTCTTGCGCCCCCGTTTATTGGGGGCCGTCATGGCACCGCGTAACGAAGCAACGGGTCCTTCAGGGTGGCCGCCTTGGTCGGCCGAGCCCGACCGACTTGGTTGGCCGGTCTCGACCAGGTGCATGCGAGCGCACCCGGTGGGTGTAGCCCCCGAGCGGGTCGGAGAGCTGGTCGGGGGGTTACTTTGATCGGCAGAAATTCGACCGGGCGAGTCGAGTGGACCCAGTTGGTCCTGAGCCCCCGAGTATATCGGAAGGCTACTTTAGTTGGTGGAGTCCGACCGACTTGGTCGGCGGGTTTGGACCGGCAATGCGAAGCGCACCTGCAGGTAGTGGAATCCCGAGCGGCGGGTCTGAGAGCCGGTCCGGGGTTACTTTAATCGAACGCCGGTTTACGCCCTAGTGGACGCGGCCTTGGTCGAGAGGGACGCTGA
Source organism: Guadua angustifolia (assembly GCA_036346375.1). NCBI lineage: Eukaryota > Viridiplantae > Streptophyta > Magnoliopsida > Poales > Poaceae > Guadua > Guadua angustifolia. The sequence goes on from JAYEVE010000396.1 coordinate 68,386, forward strand.
ATGCCTCAACGAGGTTCGGTTCCGAGTGCTCGTTTACGTCAGAAGAGACACGGCCTCGATCGGCAGGGATGCCCAGATGCCTCAGCGAGGTTCCGGTTCCCGAGTGCTCGTTTTACGTCGTAGCTGGACGCGACATTGGTCGGCAGGGTCACTCAGATGCCTCAGGGAGGTTCTGGTTCCCGAGTGCTCGTTTTACGTCGTAGCTGGAAGCGGCCTCGATCGGCAGGGATGCCCAGATGCCTCAGCGAGGTTCCGGTTCCCGAGTGCTCGTTTTATGTCGTAGCTGGACGCGGCCTTGGTCGGCAGAGTCAATCAGATGCCTCAGGGAGGTTCTGGTTCCCAAGTACTCGTTTTACGTCGTAGCTGGACGCGGCCTTGGTCGGCAGGGATGCCCAGATGCCTCGCCGAGGTTCTCGGTTCCCGAAAGTGCTCGCTTTATGTCGTGAGTGGACGAGTTAGTAAATTTGGTTTAACGCCGAGCTAAGCGTAGTCAAGAAGGCGGTTTAACGCCGAGCTAAGCGGAGGGCATCCGCCCCGAGTCCTCGTCTGGGCGAGGCTATCTGGGAGGAGTAGCCGCCCTGTCATCCACGCTTATGCCCGTCCGTGGTGTGGGACCCGGAGGGGTGAGCAGACGTTTTACCAAGCGTGAGGTTTGAACACCGTGCTCATGAACTACGAACGGTTATCCGAGTGGGCCACAGAGATCATGCGACCTCCGAGCGGACGATCCTGCGGCGGTGTTCGACTTTGGGGCGACCCATAAAAACCTTTTTTACTCGATCCAGATCGGACCCGAGCCGTCCGTCGACCCGAGCGTAGCTTGGCGCCACCCTTCGAGGCTCATGAGCGAGTGTGAAGTATGGTCTCGGACATGAGTTGAGATGATTGGGTCGTCCGCCAACCCAACTAGAGGCCCGCTGGGGGCTCGTCTTGTCCTCGCCCCTTGCTCGTTTTGTGCCGGGCGACCCTGAATCCACTTGGTGGATTAGGGCTTTGGAACCCGCGGCGCCGGATCGGGTCCTGGCGCGAGCTATTGAGCTCTCTCGCCACCTCGAGGCCGGTGCGGCCCGGTGGACTTTTCATACCTGTTTCGGCCCAGTTGGCCCAGCCCAGCGGCGGAGATCGAGAGGTCGCGGGGCGTCTCGCCCGGAGCGGTGCCCTGGTGCCTCCTGCCGGCATTTAATGCGCGTGCGGGAATTAAATGCGAAAGAAAATGATTGGGAAGTGATACGTCTCACCAGTGGCGCGGCGTGGCGCTCTTGACGGGACGCGCGACGTGTCATCCGAAGCGATGTCCGCTTGAGTGGCATTCGCTCGGTCGATGCGCGCTCGGCTGGTGCGTGTTCCGGCTGATGCCTGTAAATTCGGTGCGCAGAGCGCTAGGGCACGCTCCTGCCTTTGCCATCGCCGCCTCCTCGCCTTCGCTTTCCCCCTTCTCCCACCTTTTGGCGGTTTCCGCTCCTGGAGATGTCGTGGTCCGAGTGTGTTCCCGACCAACTATGGGTCGCACCGCATGGGCACTTCCTTCTCATGGCACTACTTGGCCGAGGCCGGGCGAGGCCGAGTACTTGGGTCGAAAGGGTTACCGCTAGGGAGGACCAAATGGCTGATCAGGTTACCGACCCATGTAAGTGTGTGCGCGGGGACTAAGCTGTGGTCGCCGCGCAACACTTGAACCCGGAGGAGTGGGAAATGAGGGCGAGGATGGGAAAAAGTTTTAGGGATAGAATCGCCTTAACTTTTACTCCTCGTGGGCCCATCGCTCGGCTTTCCACCGGGATGGCGAGGTAATGGGCCCTTTTGCTATTTTGGAGCCACCACGGCCCCGCCCGGGCCCTTCTTCGTTGTATCGGCACGGCCGGTCCAGCCCAGGAGCCGAAACCAAAGAGCCGCACCGCGCCCTGCCCGAAGCGAGTCCTTCCGCCCCCTGCTGTCCCGTCGCATTTTAATGCGAAGTGGGGCTTCAATGCGTAGAGGGAGGAGTGGAAAGGACACATCCCGTAGCGCAGGACGTGGAGTTAATGCGCGTGCGGCGCTTTGGCCAGGGTGACGCCCGCTTGGACCGCTCCGTCCCGCCTCTGCATATATAGCATGAGGGCGCGAAGCGCCACGCCACCGGCCGATTTCGCTGTTCGCCACCCCACGCCCTTCTTCGACACAAAAGGGAGCGATTCTTGCATTTCGAATCGACAAATGGCGAGCGGCGGTGACGACCGGAGAGTCGGCAAGCGGGAGGCAGCAGCGGACCCACGGGGTTCGGACCCCAAGAGGCCCCGCGATGACGTCGGGTCCTCCGCTGCGCGATCGGGAGGCAGGATCATCCTGCCCTCGTCAATCTTCCGCATTAGGAACCCTCTTACGGAGTTAGTCCCCTTTACTTAGTCTCGGTATGGCTTTGACTCTGTCTTGCTGACGTTGAGCTGCTTCTTCTTTCTCTCAGCGCTTCTGGCTCGGGTTCGCGCCAACCACACGCGACGCCACGGTGGCTACCGCGGCGAGGAGGCGACGCTGCCCGAAGCGCTCTCGACGCTCCCCGATCGCCAGGCGATCCTCTGGCGGGAGCCCGGGCGGCGGATCTGGCAGACCGACGAGGTCAAGGCCTCTTCAACGCCCAGCCGCAAGGGCCGCTTCCTGGCGAGGCGTTGTGGCATGGGCTCAATGTCCGCCACCGAGGAGGAGCTTCGCCAAGGCGCGCGAGAGGCTTTGGCGCCGCGGGCTCGGCCGAGGTGGCTGAGGAGGAGCTCGTGAAAACGCTGAGGAGGTGGCGCCGCTGCGGGCTCGAGCCGAGGACGCTGGGAAGAGCTGGCTAGGTGCATGCGAGTATTTGGACCACGTGAGAACCTCCTCGTCCATGCTCCGCCTTGACCTTCGAGAGCATGGGTAGGAGCCCGAGCAGCTGGGGTGAGGTGAACCACCCATTGGAGGATATTATGTCGCAAAGACGCCTTCGCCTCACCAGCGACGGACACCTTGGTCGACCTACCCCGCGCCTTACGCGAGCGCTCCGCCCGAGAGGGGCCGGGAGTTGCCGTCGACGTGGCGGAATACGTCCGGCTCTTTGGGTTAGCCATGACGCCCTCGACTGGATGGCGGCCGCCACCGGATCGAAGGTGACGCGGACCGGTTCGGGCGAGAGGGCGGCGGCGGAGAGGTGGCGAGGGCTAGCGCGATCGTTGCGAAAGCAATGACACCTCGACGCATTTACGACGCCTCCGGTTGAGGATCCTCCAAGCGCCCGCGCCTAACTTTTGTTTTTGTGTGAGGTAATATTTTTGGATTTTGGGGACTTTGCTTGCTATTCTGCATTTCCTTGCTGTGATGAGCGCTCACCGAATGGCCGTAACCCTAGGGAACCACTAGGGTCGTTAGGGCGTAGGTCGGAGCGCTAACACTTTGAGGGAAATGGGAAAATAGCAAGGGACTTAGCAGCCCAAAGACGCGTCCCGGATCGAACATGGATCGCCCCACAAGGGCACTTTCTTCCCCCGCAAAGCGCTACTTCGCAACCGTAGCCGCCGGGGCGTAGGTCGTAGCACTTGGGTTGAAAGGGTTACCGCTAGGGAGGTCGCGATGGGCGGTTGGGGCACCGACTTGGGCGAGTATGCGAGCAAATAGCCTCCGAGTGGGGCACGAGTACCAGAGCGTGGTCGGCGTGCCGCACCTCGAGCTCGGAGGTTTTGCCGGAGATGCAGGAACGAAGGAAAAGTTTTAGGGATAGAATCGCCTTAGCTTTTCAATATTCCATGCGTTTGGTACAACGTTGCCGTCGACGTCTTTGAGTCGAAAGGTGCCGGGTCAGAGGACCTCCACGACGGTGAAGGGCCCTTCCCACGGAGGGGACAACTTGTGTCTGCCAACGTTGGACTGAACCTGGCGCAGGACCAGGTCGCCAACGTTGAAGGACCTTCCGCGGATCTGCCGACTGTGGTAGCGTCGCAGCGTCTGCTGGTACTTGGCGGATCGCAGAACGACCACATCGCGCGCCTCGTCGAGCTGGTCGATGGCGTTTTGTTGCATATCGAGCCCCCGTGCCTCGTCGAAGGCTTGTAGTCTCGAGGCGCCATACTCCAGGTCGGTTGGCAGGACGGCTTCAGCAACGAACACCAGAAAAAATGGTGTAAACCTGGTCGACCGGATCGGTGTGGTCCACAGGCTCCAGAGGACGGAGGGCAGTTCGGCCGCCCATCGCCCCGCAAACTTCTTCAGTCGGCTAAAGATTCGCGGCTTGAGCCCTTGGAGGATCATGCCATTCGCTCGCTCGACCTGGTCGTTGGTCCGCGGATGGGCCACGGCAGCCCAGTCGACGCGAATGTTGAAGTCATCGCAGAACTCAAGGAATTCCTTCCCCGTGAACTGTGTTCCATTATCGGTGATGATGGAGTTCGGGACTCCAAACCGATAAACGATGTCGCGGAAGAAGTTGGCCGCCTGCACCGAAGTGATGGTGGCGACCGGTTTAGCCTCTATCAACTTGGTGAACTTGTCCACCGCGACGAGCAGGTGGGTCAAGCCCCCGGGCACCTTTTTGAAGGGCCCGACCAGATCAAGTCCCCAGACGGCGAATGGCCAAGTGATGGGGATTGTCTGCAAGGCCATGTGCTGGAAGATGCGTCTGTCGAACAAAAAATTGGCACCCTTCGCAGGTGCGAACAATTTGCTCGGCGTCGACTATGGCGGTAGGCCAGTAGAAACCTTGATGGAAGGCTTTGCCCACGAGGGACCACGGCGCAGCGTGGTGGCCGCAGATGCCGCCATGGATGTCTAGCAATAGCTGCATCCCTTGGCCCGCCAGAATGCACTTCTGGAGGACCCCGGAGGGGCTCCTCTTGTAAAGGTCTTCTCCAACCAGGACGAAGGATTTCGCCCGCCGAGCGAGGCGCCGGGCCTCAGTTGGGTCAGCGGGGAGAGATCCGTCAGTCAGCCGGTCGATGAAGGGTTTCCTCTAGTCGGAATCGGCAACCATCACGCCGCGGCCCGACCCGGAAGGTCCTGCGTCCGACTGTCCAGCAGTCGGAGCTGACGCACCAGGGGAGTCGGTCGGCTGCTCGACTGGCGACTCCAGTCGGACGGAAGGCCTGTGGAGGTCGGAGACGAAGATCCCTGGCGGGACCGGTCCCCGGCTGGAGGCGAGATTGGCCAGATAGTCGGCTTCACCGTTGAAGCGTCGGTAGCTATGGTGAAGTTCGAAACCCTTGAATCTCTCCTCGAACTTGCGTACCTCCCGGCAGTATGCTGCCATGCGGGCGTCACGAGGCTCCGAGGTCTTCATGACTTTGTCGACGACGAGCTTGGAGTCGCCGTGTACGTAGAGTCGGTGCGCGCCGAGGTCGGCAGCGATCCGGAGACCGTTGACGAGGGCTTCGTACTCGGCGACATTGTTGGTTGCGTCGAAGTGTAACCGGATGGCGTATTGGAGCTTGTTTCCAAGCGGGGAAACAAGGACGACCAGCGCCGCTCTGTTTTGGTGTAGGACCCG